>VXAC01007011.1:372036-415531 GCA_013399225.1 Rhipidura dahli
CTCCAATTCGCCATCAGCCAAGAAAAAAAAAAAAAAATCTGTGGAGATGATAGTCAAAAACCAAAACAGAACTTTCCATTATTATTTCACACACTGGAATCAGCCTTTTATTTTGCTAATGCCATTCTGCTAACACAACATATATGTATCTTTAGAAAAGACATAACAAGGTGGCAAAGATTATGTCACACGTCCTTCAGCCTTGTCTTACCCAAAATTTACCTGGTCTACACAAGGGACTAAGGGTACAACTGGAACAGTTCACACAACTGCTTCATGCTGCCTAGCTCTGAGGTAGAAACAAAACCCTTTTGGAACAGACCTACAGACTGTTCCTACCTTTTACAGCTACATCCTCAAAAGGCAGAGGGAGGAAAGGGAAACCTTGATTCATGAAATCTGATCTTAAAGGAGACACAGCCTGTAATTTCATGCAATACTGCTCCCCACAGCAATCAAGAATAAGCAACAATGACAGGCAATATTACGGTTATTAAAGACAGATCTTTCAAAGCTGAATAAAAAAAATAAAATACATTGTACTTCCACATTTGTAATCCAAACAATGCCTATTTAAATTCATAGGCAGTTCTATTTTAAACAAACTACTCCAAATCATTTCCATCTCTGAACTATGACCAAGGTAAGACCTTCTGAAGTGATGCAGCTACAGCACCCTTCTGTGCTACAACCCTCTAGAGACTTTCCACTCTCATTTGTTCCCTTCTTTCCACACCCTTTTCTACGTTAACCAAGTTCCCACAGATCCACCTCAAACATCCTTTTATCTTCTTCTAAGCAGGAAACAAGTATGTTTAGGATCAAAAGTATGCAATCCCCTAAACCATTTTCTATGCAAAACTGGACTAAACATAGGACTAATTAAATTATCTTTAATTAGATTTTCAAATAGACAAGATATTATAAGAGACGGAAAACATTAAATTGTATAAACCAGAGGGAAAAAGAAACATAAATCAAATCTTATCTTGCCAAGCCACTCTATTTCACATCTCAGATTTTCAAATCAATTATACCTACAGGATAATTAGGGTACCACTGTGTTTCAAGCTATATTCAACAAGCAACAATCTTAAAATTCCAAAGCCCTTGAGACAGAAGGTAACCAGTTACAATGTAAGAAATACATGCACACCAGGAGCTGACCAACACTGGACTGGGGAGGAAATCAAAGAAAAAGCAAATGCAGTGAAGCCAGAGAAACAGATGAGACACAGATGCACAGGTGCTACCTGAACCTGATACTACTTCTACCTTGGAACTTGGATAAGCACCCATACTCGATGTTGGGTTGAAGGGCAGCAATGAGACAAGCTAGAGAAGAGGGGTCACAAAAGCACTGCTTCCCTCACCCTCCCTGCCAGTCACCACTCCCCTCATCTCTCTGGAGGCATGAGCTGGTAACTCAGACATATCTCACTTTAAAAGGTCTGTGACCTAACCTGTAGAAGAATACAAGACACCACACGTGAGCTCCTGCACCCCAGGAGACTTCTAATCATTATGATGCCATTTTAGAAAACACCTCTTGTTTAGGCAAATGCTGACTCAGTGCTACCCACAAAACTGAAATTCCTATAGTGTAGAATAATGAAAAAGCATGGTAATAAGCGTACAATGACTGGGTTTTGGTTTATAGGTAGAGATTTGCTTGAGTTTTTCAAAACAGATGCACTAAAATATGCTTTTGTGAATTTTCATCTATACAGACTGCTGAGATCAAGCACAGACATCTCATTAATTTCTGCAACAGCCCAGGAAATAGAGATGGGTCAAACCAGCCTAATATCACAAGTTTTGAAAGCAGTCTATAAACTGTACCAAACACAAAACAGAGAATTAGGAAAAATACACTCTGCTTCATCATGAGTGCATTCATAAGTATATATGAATTACCATAAAGTCATTCCATTCTGTATTTATTAATTTAAAATGCAGTGAAACATGCAGAAAATACAAGCTAAGGAAATTTAAATGAAGACCATAGCAACTTCAGACTTAACGTCCAAAGCATTTGTTGGAATAAACAAGTAAGTGAAGGTAAGTATTTGAGTATTAAGCCCCCTGTGGTAAGTAACATACAGAGATCAAGCGATCAGATCCATCTGTAGTAAGTCTCACACGAGAAAACCCTATGCTGTAACAGGTCTTCAATAAGCTCTTCCATCATTTTAATGTTTTCTAAGTAAAAACCTTCATATCTACTGTATATTTGAATACATCTGCTTTTTGTAATTAATTCATCTACAATTTTCCTTCAAACTGGGAACACAGGCTCTGCACATGCTCCTACTAAAACTAACAAACAAAAAACCTAACAAAACAACAGCAGCAACAACACAAAAAAACCCCACAAAACCCCTGCAATGGATCTTGCTAAAATACTTAATGCCTTATGTCTGTAACAACTATTTCTTAAAAAAACTACTCACCAATAAAACTACTCAACATGAAATGCATAGTTTGCTTGATATTAAAAAAAGTTATTTATGCCTTACCTTCAAGTAAAAAATAAGTACATGCTAAAAACAAAAGTCTAATCAAGATTCTACTTTCAAGAGTTAACTGGTTTGCTGCACGCCTGAAGTCTAATGCCCTGAGGAATATGCACAGGTAGCTTGGAAGATTGTCTAATTAATTTGACATCTTCAGAGATATGCAGTGAACCCCATATTATTTAGGGAAACTCAAACCAAGCAAACTGAAACAAACAAAATACACATTGGAACCAACTAGTGTCTACTTGCTTACAAAGAAAAGCACTTTAGAAGTAGGCATAAAGGTACAACCTGATACACTGCAAACCAATGTATGAAAGCAAATAACCAATAGGAAAGTGCCATTTACAACAGAAGTTGTCAAAAATGTTATGAAAAGGTTTTACAATGTTTATCTTTCAGCTGAAACTTCAGGAGTCATGTTTATTACAGGTACTTATATAGGCTTATAAATGTTTTGTCCTGTAACTTAATAAAATTCATCTTAATAGTTAAGTAAATTCAGCTGCTTAAATCTTCAAAGAAGACACTCACCTGCCACTCAAAGAGAACAAATGGTTCAAAACCCCAACCAGTAAGAAACTGATATGTTCCACTGACAATAGCTGAACTCAGCAAAATGTAAAGAATAGGAACATGTACAGGATCTGCCTTACACAGAATACTGAAAAGTGTCAGAAGAACAGGGGCAAAAGGCACACCAGGGGCAGAGAACATCTATGAGACTTCAATATAAAGGAGTACCATTGAGCCCATTTAGTGGTGCATTTGTGAGTTTCCAAAAAAGAGAACAGTGATTAAAGACACATCAGGGTAATTCTTGGATATTTTAATATTTCAAGCAAGGAATGCAACTTCATAAAATATCTGGCAAAAAAAGCAGATTTTAAAATCTAGATTTAAAATACTCAACTTTATTAATAAAAGAAGAATTGACATATTAAAAGCCAAGCACTGTATCAGCAGAGGATGGCCAAGCAGATTTTAGCCAACTGCAACAACTTACTGTCAGCAAATAAGGTCTGCTACATTTAAGAGTTATAAAAACAGAGCTGCTACTAGTCAGTGAAGACAACTCACGTATATCAAATGCAAACACAAGCACACAACTTATATCAGTTCAGAAACTTACTGTATGAAGATGTTACTAAGAAAATACAAAATATTTTCCATAAGTGCTTCCCAAAAAACTAATATAAAACAATTTCTTTTGCAGCAAAGAAAACTTCATTAACCTTTCCCAAGATCAAAGCAACATTTACCAGATTATGTTCTGCATTAAACATCCCCACACAAGCTTGGAAAATAGGAGGTAAGAGGGAATACTACCACTACAAAAAGAGTAACTTGAAACAGTTTCCTGGGTAAAGGTACTATCAGTCCCTAATAAATTCCCTATTGTTCAAAAATTTTGTAATACTTCATAACAAATCTAAACTAAACAGACTGAAGTAAAACTTTCTGCCAAATTCAGCCTCAGTGTCTCTGCTGTAGCCCATGATTCTCTCAAACCAACACAATATCATGAGAAACAAACTTTTTCCCCATTTTTTCAACATTTTAAGGAGCAAAAAATGCAAGTTTATTAGACAAGTCACATTTGAAAATGTAATCAAACACTGGACTCAAACAAGGATCAATATTTTCAAGCCTCACTGTTCTCCCTGAGAAGACAACATGGTCAGAAGTTTGTAATTGTTAATCTGTACTGCCCATGGGACTTTTTGATTAAAGCCACACCTCTATGAAACAACAATTCTATGCAATTCATGTAGAACTGCTTAAATAATCAAATTCTGAAAAGAAGAGTGTCACTTCAATCTCTTCTAGTTAGTAATGAGGGTCAGCTACCACCGCAAGGTTTAAAGAAACAGCACACAACATACACCTTTTACAATGGAGCTCACCTCGGCACTTCCACTTCTGAGTGGACACTCTCAGTTCAGGGAAATACTTTTTTGCACAAATTTAGATATCCACAGGATAAAGTATTAGTTTATACATCTGTGAATCATCAGCACACTTAGTGGTATAAAGCCACAGTACCAAATGAAGAAATATGCCATTCTCAGTACTAATGTTTTTCTATGTAGCAAGCAGTAATTTAGTATGATTGGAAGATTAAAGTTTTTTAAAAAAAACCTGACATGTCACTTCACAGTTCTTGAGGCTGTTAGATTTCGGGGAGGGGGAAAAAAAAGTCATGGAACTAATCTTGTCATTCTATTTAGTTTGGAAGCTATTGGTAGAAACAAAAACCAACCAAATACGAAACGTGAGAAGGATGTGTTTTAGTAACTTACACGAGCAATACAATAATCCTTGGGATTTTCTTTTTCCAGACCATATTTTTCCAGTGCTTCAATAACTGCAAAGTCTGCAGTATCTGTAGTGGACAGCAGGATTGTCTTGTACGGTATATTTGGTTTTAAACTGTCTGCATAAATTCTCAGCGTCCCACCTTGGAAACAATTAACAATGCAACCAGAGAATAAAAAGAGAGACATTAAGTCATTTATTATATTTCCAACAGAATACCCCTTCAGAAATATTTCTATTACTCTACTAATGTAAGAAAAATTACATAACATCCCCAAAACAGATTTATCTTTGTAATCAGTAAAAATCTCCAGTGATATTTCCATAATTTATCTAATGTAGTCTTTTTCCCATTGTTTCACCATGCGTAGTGGTACATTAAGTTAAAATGAAATGGTGGCAATGACTGGTTGAAGAACAGGCCTTTACTATCTTGACAGGAAGTTTGTGCTGACTTTCAAGAATTTCCCCTCTCTTTAACAAGTCCATTTAAGATTTCCCTCAAGACTATGTTTTCTACACCTCTTTCTTCACTACTCTTCCATGAATAGAATACATCATTTAAGATTTTATCAGTTCTAACATTGCCTCACTTGTTCTTTTCTAATAGTGTTTATACAATCACTGTTGTTATATCCCCACCCCATGAATGAGAAATACTTAGTCATTGTTATTCACAAGATCTACCAGAATCCTTTATGCAGAACAAACAGTCCTTTACATCCTTTATTTACGATACTGATTGAATTTTCTCTTTCGGGTCATTCAGCTTGTTCTTAGTACAATGAATGCCAGTTGTTTCAGCCGGCCTCCTTAGTTTGCCAGTCTAAGTCCATCCTTCCTTCTTTCCCAATTTAGCACTGTTAGTAAGCTCAACGAACATACTCACTCTCATGAGTCTGCCCACCACTGAAAGCTTTGCCTCACACTCATTATGGAACACCCTCCTGTGGAATCCTTACACCACAGATAAACTAGCCACGTGCAAAAAAAGTTGGAAAAAGCAAAAGTTAAGTCAAATTTACAGGGGTTGCTGGCCGTAAGATTATTTTCCCAGTAAAATGTTTACTGTTTATAACTTAACCAGAAGAACTTCAAGTACCTGAGTCTGGCCTGCCATCAGAACTGCGAAATTCCTGCATTCTCTTCTCTAGCTTTTGCTGTCGCCGCCGTTTCATAACCACCTCAGGATTGGATATTGTGCGAGTGAAGCTGGTCTCAGGCATATCTTTGTAAACCTCAGCTGCAAGGCGAAAATTCTCACTGCCAAGTTAGTTTAAATAAAAAGAATGTCATTAAGAGCTAAAAATACACATATCCTCATTACTTCACAAGGATAAAAGGGCAGTAGGACTCATAGATACAGGATCTCATTTAAGTTACTGTAAGATGGTTTCTGCATGCATTTCACTTTTGCTAAGATTAATGCTGTTCATATACCCATGCTCACCTGAAATAAACAACCAATTTAAGGACTGCTAGTTTTCAAAGAAAACAAGAGGTCTTCTACCTCTTAAAGATGGGGGCAGGGGGTAATGCATTAAAGAAACTTTACATTATACTTCTAACTTTATTATAATTTCTAATACTGCAAAGCATGGGAAAGCTGAGTGAGCCAGCATGTGCTTGCAAATCATGCTTTTTCTTTTCCTAATGCACTTGAAAACTATAATTTAATTTTTAAAAAATAAGTTTAAACCACTTACATATCATCCCCATGAAGAAGTCTATCATCTTTATCTGATGCTTGTCGCAATGCCTCTTTTTCACGTCTCTTTTTCTCTTTTTTTTCTTTTTTTGAGAGAGTTCGCTTGAAATTCTGAATTACTCCCTCTTTTTCTTGTTTTTCAGGCCCATTACTCTGAGCTTTCTGAAATAAATGAGTTTAAAACAGCTACCATCAATTTCAGTTCAAAGAAAAGTTAGTATTGGTTTTAACTTTGTAGATGAATCTGTTTAAGACACAGGATTCACTAGCCCCAAAAAAACCACTCCAAGCAACAATACTCCATTACACAGCAATGGGAGTAATGCTCTTGAGAAAAACAAGGAGAAGGCAAATACAATGTCATGTTTCAAAGAAGGTATGAACTGGTTCTATTGAAGAAAGTGAAGAAACTGCAGAATTTTACTTGGGTAATGCCTGCTATCTACTTGGCCCCAAAAGATTAACTGAAGGCTGAAACAAATTTTTGCTTCTGAGGAAAAATACTCTGTAACAACGCTGTGCTTAATCTGCTTTCAAAGCAACTGTGTTGGAGCACCATAAATTGCAGAAGGAAAAACATTACAGGGGACTTTTCCCTCATGGTGTATTTTTCCAAGTTGTCCTCCCAGTGCTCTCTTCTTCAATCCCTGCTCCTTGCATACACAAGATACCTGTAATCTTAGGATCATTTGCCTTCCATAGAGAAGATTACAGAGTGTGAGAGAAAGAAGATGCAGATTTTCTTGCTTCTATCAGGAAGTGAAGAACACAGAGAAGGAAGACTGAAGATGACTTATTTCAATTAATAGGAATAGCAAGGTTGGTACGTGTAGTGCAAGACATAATTAACTTTCCCTTCTGCCCTGTAGCATGGATGTATCCTGTAGTCAAAAATGCAGCAGAAGCTCATGCACCTATACCCAAAGCACTGCAAAAATTAACAAGCTCTAATTCCAACAGCAAAGGAAATTTAGTGCTCAGCACAAGATCTTGCTTTAAGATAGCCCACATTGAATAGCCTGTTTTCCATAGCTATAAGCAACAAAGCTACATATAATATATGTAATTATATGACTTCAGGAGCCAAAGTCTAATCTAATTTAATGTTTAAATTGCTAATATTAAAGCAAACTTTTGTATGGCTGATGTTGGCAGCTCCTTCATTTTGCATTTGTAAGAGAAAAAAAACAACAACCAAAAAAATAGAACCAAACAAAAATAAAAAACCCTGGACAAAAGGAAAGAGTCTTCCATCAATTTTTTTTTCAAGAAACAGAATATTACCTAGGGAGTTAATAATGTTTAGCTCTTTAACTTCCCCTGGCATTCCCTTTTAAAAGCTTTGCAAGAGACAGGACTGCCTCCTGGTATCTGGCACCATATACCATTTGAGGAAATTTTAAAGTCATCATAATAGAATAAAGCAAGTTTAAGTTCTCCAGGCATTACATGTTCCAATACTAGACAGCTACATGGATCACAGCATCACCAGCCACCTGAAAGATAACGAAAATGCTGTGTTGCAAAGATGCACTTTAAGTATTTAAAAATACTTCCTCCAGATATTGAAGGTCATGAACAACAGCTGTTTTCAATAATTAAAAAAGTAGAAATTATGTTTTCCTACATGAGCAACCCCCACACATTTCAAAACTGCTGTTACTACTAGGGTGCTCTGTGAAGACTCACCTTTGGAGGAATTGTATCATTTTCATTCTTGAGGACAAACCTTCCCTCTCGATCATCTTTGTTCCAGTTTAACTGTACGACAAGAGGCTTCTCATCTACATCTAATCTTCTTTCTTCTTCAAAACAATGAAAAGCAGTAACAATTACTTGGCATCTCAAGAACAAAGATACTCAGAAATAAGTTAAGCTCTTAAAAAAACCAAAAGGTTTGCCAAACAGAACGCATCAATTCATGTTTTCCTGTTAAGTACAGGGAGAGAGAGCAAGCTTGGGAACGTAGCATTACATGTCCCCTTTCCAGCAACAAGCCCAAGTGTACTCCATGTATCTACATAAGCTAAAGGTCCCCATAAGGTAGTCTTGCATAACTCCTTTGTCAGAACTAAGTCTGGGAATACAACATTACCACTCTGGAGAACGTAGATCTAGAGTTAAAATGTTCAGAACTTTGTAGCATCCTGGGACTTTCAAATACTAATTTTTCTTATTTTAAATTTACTTTAAAGTAGATCACAGTCTGATTGCAGCCCGAGAAATACCATTCTACAAAGACTGCACAAAAATAAACAAGATTACAAAATTTAAAAAATAAAACAAATCAAAACCCTCCACAACATTATGCAGATCTGTGACAAAATTTCATTTTGTGTATTACATCTATTTTAAGCATATGGAAAAACAACTGACAGAGTGGTTAGAAAACTTAAGCAAGTCTTGCACTTGATTTTCTCTTTGAGAAGTCGGAGACAGTACATATGCACAGGAAAACAATGACGTCTTCATAGTTACTTTTTTTAGTAAGAAACACTCCTATTGACTGAGGCACCTTACATGCCTCAATCACCTGTTAAAAATCAGGAATTTTCTCTGAAAAGAAAACAATTTCATTTTGACTACAGGTACAGTGCTAACACATTTTTAAAGAAAGCTCAAGTAGAAAAAATGAAACTATTTTCAGTATTTCAAATGCAGAATTTAAGATCGTTCAAGTACTTTTGTGAACTTCTGAAGTACAGCTAGTTCCTCCTGTATCTGTCTCCACTACCACCACACACACTACCACATTCTACTCTGAAACAGACAAATGTTAGCAGTACCAAAGGCTATTTAAATATCCAAGCTCTTCACAGGTAATGTTAGGATCTGTTTAAGAAACACAGTGGCTTCACACAATACTAAACTGAACTTCCCCCAGTTCAGCAGTAAAAGAACATGAGTTATGGCTACCTATCAAAGGCCCACAACTTCAAAGAACAGAAGGTGTACTCTTAACCGCTCCAATTTAACAATCCTAGTCTCCCACCATAAATTTAGTCTTTACCTACTAGTCCTAAAAATAACAACTCTCTCACAAACATCAACAAATTAACAGGATGTCAATTACAGCATTTAATAAATCATAATCAACTCTTATACAAACTGCAGGCCTGGTATACGTAATAATGTTTGGAAAACCACTTTCCAAAAAACAATTAGCAGCAACATATTTAGGAACAAAAAACCCAAGTCTCAAGTGGTTCAGAAGCTGGGGGGTAAACCTAAAGATACTTTGGCTGGGAGTAGATTTGATGGTCATGTGGATGCAGGAAGGACTTAATGAATAAATACAAACCTCCACTGACATGCACTTCATAAAGTGAGTATTTAGGGGATGACAACATTCGCATGTCTGGTCGAAATTTCTCTGCAAGAGTTTCTATGACATCTTGAGTTGTGGCAGTACTAGAGACACGGATACATTTTGTTGCAAAATTTCCAGCTGCTTTGTCTTGAAAGTAGAATCTCATAACTCCATGAAACTCAAGATCCTGTAAGGAAATAAAAATACATACCTGAGTGCTGGCTAACAGCTATAAGGTTTAAAGTTCTTTTATTATTTATTAGTTACAAATTTATCATGAAAATATCAGACCTTCAAATATTACACTGGTTTTCAAAATTTTTCTGACAGTAGAATTAAAAACCAGGACTATAAACTTGAAAAGAAAAAGGCTATCCTGCAAAAAGAAATTAAAGACTACTTATTACTGAAAATATTGAACTCAAATCTTTAAGTATTCCAATTTACAACTCTCGTCAGGAGAATTAATAAAACCTCTTTTCTAAAACCTAGAAAACTTCTTTTGTAAAACCTAGAAATTAGTCTTGAAGACAGGCCCCTGCAGCCAAAGTCTGTAAAAGTGTACGCTCAAAGAACAGCAGCGTGCCTCAAAGAGAACAGCTTACTGTCACAGAATTCACAGAATCATCTTTTCTCTATTCTTTCCACCCCTTCATGAACTCCTCTCTCATCCTGGCATCTGTTTGTCCCAGAAACAGCCTGTTGAAGTTAAACCTTTTGACTTGTTTGTATTTTATATTTTACAAAAGATTAGTAGTACAGCTACTAAAAGTTAGTTTGGTACATCTCCCTAAAGACTCTGTGAGGGAAGGAAAGTCCCAGCACCAACACAAGCTGAAGAAAGGGACTGCAGCTGTCAACCAGGTGCATACACTGCAACTGCAATGGCAATCTGCTCAAGCTATTGGAAATTCACATCCTCAGGTGTTTGCCTTAGCTATTGGAGCCTGTGCTCTACTGCAGCACACCAAACTTCAGGAGGATACTGTCTGCTCATGCTACTCCACTACTGCTCTGAACAACAACTCCAAATTTCAGTTCCGCAGCAGTCTCCACCTGGCCAACTTTTGCCCCTTCCATAAATCCCAGCAACCATTGGGCCCTGAACTCAAGGGGAATTCAGGATATTCAAGCCTCTAGTTGACTTTGCCAGGTTTACTCTACAGTTTAATAATTATTGCTCCTGTCTTCACTCTCCAGAGGCTTTGAAATAGGCAAATCCTTAGGTGCTGAGCACCGTGATAGATTTTAAGCTAAGCACGGCCCTTTCCAACACTACATCTGATCACAGGACACATATCACAGTATTTCTTTGAACAGCAAAGAATCAAGAGATTTCTTGAAGCTACTCTATCATTCAGAAGACCTTTGTGAAAAGGAAAGAAGAATATTTTAAAAAGAATTAACAAGTTAAATAACCTACACTTAGACAAACATCCGTGTCACCTAGATACATGAAAAATAAGCACTGTTCTTCCCAGGATACTCCCCAACTTACACCAATACAGCAGTCCAATGAAATGCACCACAGACCTAGACAATGGCCAATTGTGTTTTATTCCCTGTTGTTATCCTAACAATTTACAGAACTAATCCTTCTGAGCTTCTGCTGTTCCCACAGAACTATCTATTATACTTCCAAACCAGTGTTCCTTCCTGCAAGGAGTTACAGTTTCCACATTCCTCATTCCAGCTAACTCCCACCTCTGCATACACTCTGAATTTAGCTGCAATATACAAAGGTTCTCAATTCTTCAGCTGTGAACATGCACCTCTGAAAAGCATCCTGACCATTTAATTTCTTGTCTTTAATTACATGTACCAAATTATTAACTAATTATCCATACAAGGTCTTACCCCTCTCATGCAGAAGGCTACCAAACGACTTCTGGAAATCCTGCCGACCATAGCAAATTGGAGCTCCCTTACATGTGTTCTTGTTAACTCCTTCAATGAGTTCCAAAAGGCCTGAAGCACAACTTCTTTTCTACGTTCTGTTGACCTTTCCACAGTCTATTACAATCTACACCACGTGTCCATGAATTCTGCAGGTTAATGTAGTTTCTACTCACACAGATAACATCACCAGTGAACGTCCTTTGCAACACTGGCTTCAAACTGCATTTGCATCCAACGACCTGAAGGTGTCCACCTAACAGAGCCATTACAGACCTCTTAGTAAAATTACTTCATCCCTCAATTCCTGTAGTTATTGGATGAACATTTTCTGGTTCCAGTAACTTGCTTTCTTGCTTTTTTCTCTCTTAACAAATGTTGATTTGAAAGCATTCCTCAATTTTTTTCTATCTTATGCTTTCATATTCTGCTTGTTTCACATCCTCATAATTTTCCTTATTTGGATTCTACTTCAGCTTTCTAGTAACTATCTTTGTCTTGCCTGATGTTCAGTCATGCCAGCTTCCTTTCACACTTCCCTTGATAGCTGGCATGCTTTTGGTCTGTACCTCCAGCACAGCATCTTTAACTCTCAGCAGGCGTTACTACTTGCCCCTTTCAGCTTTACCAAGCATTCCTAGGGTGTGGATGCTGCATTTCCAACTGAGTTGGAAAGTTCTGTACTTCTTGCAAGAAAAACGAATCTAAGCATGTCATGACCTCTAGAAGGAGAGCATTCCCACAGGTAATATTCTGAGTCACATTCCACACACTGTTTCGTGTGGATTTGATTTAAATGGTTGCTTCTTCCGCTAATACTCCTTAACCAGGATGCTTCACAAAATAGCCACAGTATTTTTATAATCACCTTAAAGTTTCAATCTATTTGTTTGATTGTTTCAAAAGACAACACATGAGCTTTCTGCAGAAGTATCATGAAGCACAATCATATCCCATTTAGAACATTTATTTCCCTTTATACAAGGTTTTCCCCACCACCATCTCAGGGTACTGCTGAAGCAAGAATTAAAAGAGAGAAATGAGCATATTGCTAATCTTTTCCATGCATTATGTACCGTATGAGTTCCCATAAAGAGATAACATACCAGTAGCTTCTTCCTATCTGCAGATTTTTTAATAATACAGCAGAGACTGAAGAGAAAGGGAATGGAATATAGGTCCATTTAGAGAAGACGTAAAAAAAAAATTCAAGAAGCTTTCTAAACAACCATTTTTGTTGTTGTTTATACTAGTAATATCAACATTTTATGTTTTACTGTTACAACTTATTGCTACTTCCAGACACTAACAAAGCAAACAAGACATAACTGCATCCTGAATTCTAAAGATATAATGTCTGTATACACAAGTTTTGTTTTCATTTTCTAAAAGAAGTAATGTGTTTTTTTGAAGTGCTGCCATTTGACAACCTGAATATAAAAACAGCTGAATGCACTGACCACTGACTATTTCCCCCATCCTCTTCTATGGCACATTCTCCAGCTGTGTCCCCACAGTCCATGTCCTAGTCCCCACCCCCCAGTTTTTCCAAAGTTTTGTTGAAAATAAAAAGACTGCACAACAGCATCACAATCTTATATCACTTCCCCATATAAAACTCCTTTTAATGTTTAATTTCCATTATGTTTCAAACTGTGCCTTAAGGCAATGATAGACTATTACATATTTAAATAAAAGTATTTGATGACATGGAAGTAACCGGTTTGAAATTTCAAAATATCAGGAAGTAGGAGACTACAAAACAAAATAAAAAAACCCCCTTCTAGTCTTTATTTTTTTTTTTGTTATCACATGTATGTTTATGTGTGTGTATAGCTCCAATTCAAGCCACATTTTACATTCTGGCCTTGTGCTTGGCTGATAAATACCAACTACACAGACACACATGCCACCACTCAGACAAGGTAGGCACTGCACTTAAATTTCCACTCCCCACTCTAACTCTGCATTTAAGTGTTTATTTTAAAGAGTTTTGTGTTTCATTCTCAAACTCATTCACTTCTGAATCTCTCTGTTAAGATTGCTAGGTACATTCACTGCAGTTTACAATATGAACTTGTGTCAAGAAAAGAGGCTAAAGAATAAAAATTGCTTGTCCTAAACCAGGTACATACAGAAGTATCTATTATTCCCTGATATATTCTTGTAAGTGAAGGAACTTCCCCAAAACACTTATAGATCTCTTGAAACCACCCTTCTCTAAAGACGAAAACTGCCATTTATCAGTTAACAAAAAGAAATTATAATGTTTTCTGGATTTCAAGAGTGACTAATTACTTAAGCGTATGAACACTCCTAAATTCCTCTCAGGAGTTTAAATCCATCATGAGCAATTTTAGCTCTATAATCTGATCACATTAAATAAGTTATGTATCTGCTGTGCAAATTCATGGCTCATGTAGGAATGTAAGGATACAGACCAGTCTTCAGCCACACAACTACAGACAATTTTCACAAAATTTTAATTCTGATCATCTAGACTGCCAAATATATTTTAAAGAGCACATAGCAAAAGTCAGCTTTTTAGGCCTTTCAAATAATAAGGGCCATTTTCCTCAAATACAAAGCATAATTATTCCTTTTTATCAAATGAAGTTATGGTAGTTTCCAAGAGCATGTCCTACTCAAAGGTTTCAACTTACATAATAACTGCCAATTAACCATCGTTTCTTCGTTTACAAACAAAAGTAAGCTGCACCACCTCCTCATTAGGCACAAAGGAAAGAGTTTATAAAAGCATTTCAAATACCTAGTAATGACTTTTTGCACAAAGTCAATGACAGGCAGTAACTGCTTCAAAACCAATGGGCTAAATGTTCCAAAAGTGTGTCTTTAGAAAACAAAAACACACAAAAACATCAGAATGAAACACCTGAAACAACACTTTCATGAAGTGAAGACTTCAAAATTCTACAAAATCTTATGAAAAGCTTTGATTAAACATTCTTAGAAAATATCTGCATTCTCAGTGTCATCACTCCTCTCTGACATTCACCTCAAGGACTTCAGACCACCATTAAATGAAAAAGAGGAATACAAAAGCAGGAAGCAAACAAACTTTAATACAAAAAGGCGGTCACACAGAACCCTCAAGTCATACTTAAAACTGAAGATGTGATGTACAAGTTATCACATCAATCATTATCAGTGTCTTCCATGAGGCTTCACAGAAGTGATTCCTGTTTCTCAGAACAGTTTGATCCTTGCATCTAATTCCCAGTTACTGTCAGCAGTGGATTTGTGCTTTAAAATGGTAATCAGTAATAATCAAGCTCACTCATTTGAAGTTATATTATAGAGAAATGCGATTAAGTAAAAGATGTAGTGAAGACCATCTCAAGCTCCCCTCTCCAGTTATGAAGAGTGGTTATATCCACATACAGAAAGTGTTAATTATTATGGAAGGCAAAGGTGTTTAATACTTTGGCTATCCAAAACAAAAAAATCCTCACCAAAAAANTCTCCAAACTTTCCTTTCTGCCAGTCATCCCATTCTTATTACACAGGAGTACCGCAGTCAAGAAGGAATATGAAAAACATGTAGAAATAGATAAAAAGACTGCACCACACGTGAAGCTTGGAAAAAGCCTACAACGTTACACAATGAGATTTGCAGCAGGGAAATCTGGACTTCGTGAAGAATCCGAGAGGCTTCTGCAAACAAAGCAGTAATATCCAGGAGCCATAATCTACAGCATGCTCACATATGAGAAAGGAAACCCCTCCTTTGAAGTGCCAGAGATCATTTATCACAATAGCAATGAATGAAATCAAGACTACTATTCCCACAAGCCAGCAAAGAGTACCCATAAGCTTTTAAACTTGTACCCCACCTGTATCCATCACAAAGCACAACATATTTCAATACTGAAGCATATTACACACTACCCATTCTGTAAACTATTCAATCTCTGAAGCAGCAGAGAATATACAAGTTTCCCTTCAGAAATCCTCATCTGCACCCCCTCCAAGAGGCTACCTTTGATTGCTTCCAGCTGCATTGATAACACTGTTTGCCTTGCACGCACATTCTGCATGACTACACCTACAAAATACCAAAATCCAGCACTAAGAACATCCCATCTTTCTTCATGCCCCATGCAAATTCTGCAGGCAAAAATCTACAGACAACTAAGCTGCAATTACTATTCAGGTACATGTGCTTGTTGCTCAGGAGTTTTGCTAATAGAATATAAATAACAATAAAACTAATCCATAGTGCAAAAATTAGAACTAAAGCACATACAAGTTGCTTTCAAATGAATTCAGGTCACAATATTGATATAACAGGTCAGCACAGCAACAGTATTATCACTGCAGGATATTCTGAAACATTCATATAATGCCTTTGTATCTGACTTGTTGTCAGTCTACATGGTGAAATGGAATTGCTTCCTTTGCCTCTCCAAAAGCCATACGTATGCAACAAATCCGTGGAATTCTAATAAATACAAGAATATATTTTAAAACATATTTCCTACAGTATTTTAAAACCCACTTAAATCAGTAAGGGAATAAGCACTGTGAAATTACATGAGGGTGAGGTTTCTAGCACTCATTGCCAGTTCTAGCACTCAGTTTCCATAATGACTGCTCAACTTGAAACTTAAGGACAGACAATACCATTGAAAAGGAATTCCAAATAGTTAAAAAAAAATCCTGGTAACCGTTACAAGCTGTTTTCCATGCAGTAAAGAAAAGCAGTGTTCTTGTTAAGCTATAGTTTTTGAGTTAACTTCAAAAAGTGCAGCTTCATGATTAAAGGAAGATTACCTTTAATCTAACAGAAGAAAGGAAGAACAATACAGATGAAAAAACAGCTCCTATAAAAAAATAATTTTCATCAGCTTTATTTCCTCTTCCAAACTTTTGACACCTGGATCAACAAAGACTTTCCACTACAGAATGACTCACTCTGCCACAACAGTTTAGACACTGTAATGTTCACAGAAGCAGGACCAACAGCTGAGCTTTCTGTCAGAGAGAATTACAAATAATCCACAACAGGAAGATCATAACTAAATGAAACCTCCTCTTTATTTGCCTGAGAAAAATTACATCTTAGGAACCAGCCCCACTACAGTATGAAACAAAACCTCAAGACCAAAAAACAAGAGGTACTACAAACATTTTCACAATACAAATGTAATGCAATAAAGTCAATGTAAAACCCACTGCAGTATATGGTACTGCAAATAGTACACAGAATCTTAAACTAAGGACAAAATTCAAGTCTATAACTATCACATCCACTACAGAAGTATGAACTTTCATAAATACAGCTTGAATGCTCATGTGAACCTTGAATTATCATAAATGTAAATATTTTACTGTATACTTTATATGCATTGTCCCTGCTTCCTGTCACCTATCTGTCCCCAACAGCAAGACTAATTAACACAAAAACTCTTGGGATGAAACAAACATTACCGAATCTTCAATACTTTCCTGCTAACTTACACCTAACAGATAAAAAAATTAAGTTTCAAAAGAGACCCATCTACACCAGGTAGATGAAGCAGAATATTTTCTACCAACTTAAAACAAAACAAGTTGTTTTCAGAATAGTCTTTTAGCAGAGCCACCACATTCTGTGTGCAGCCATCAACCATACTTCATTCCGAATACAGCGAAGTTTTCAGAACCTTTTACAAAAGCCATAATTACACAAACAACATCTATCACCTGAAAAGCAACTACCATTAAAACGGAAAAAAAAATTTGCCAAGGGCAGTCCTAAAAAGCATGACAGACATTACCTTCCAACTCGTAATTTTGAAACCTACAGTAAGTGATCAGCAAAATCAGCACAGCACTTGCAACACAGCTGCTGCCTGCCCCCTGCAGGGTGTGCTTTGTTAAGCTGCTGTGGACAGCATTTACACAATCAACCAGAGAACACGCAGATCTGTTCTTTGTACAAAATGAAACCTACTGCAGTTAACTGAAGAAATCAAACAACAAATGTTTTCAACAATAAGCGTTACCAACAGTTTGGTAACTATTTAATCTTTCATTAGACTGATTAAATTCAAAATAAAAATAAAGCTACAGGAGATTAAATCACATCCCTAAGTTAAAACATACCCTTTATAAACTATATTGATGCTGGTATCATACAGAGACTCTCCCAATACCCTTATACTGAGGACCTTGCAGCAACTGTCAACACATACTCTGAAAAAAAAAAAAATACCCCAAAAAAGCTTGTTAACAAAGTTGTTATTAAAACGATTAGGAAAATTGTTTGAAGGAGGTGATATGACAGAAACGAAATGGAAAAGTAATTGATATACACTTGGTGTATCAAAATAACCTGAAAGTCTCCAACAACAGAAGAGGCAGAGTTCAATCATACTTGAAACCAGGTAAAAAGCCAGTCAAAACCAAACAAATCCTCCTTTGAATTAATTATGTCATATTTGAAAGAGGAAAAATAACAAATAGCAATGGGCCTCAATAAAATATTGCTGATCTTTCTACTATTTATCTACAATCTGTCATTGTTATGCAACTAAGAGACATGCTAAGGAACAACCCCAGAAACCTTAGAAGAGTAGTATTAAAAGGACAGACAATTCCCTATAACATTTTTCTGATGCATCTTAAAAACCCACTGAAATAAATCAGCATTCTCCATACTATTTACTGTGTTAGAGACTGTTCCTTTTGAACAGTAACATTTAGAGGAAGAGAAGCAGGTTATTACATCCACCTCAAACCAAAACACAACAAGAAAATTGAAGGGGGAGAATTAAAGTTCAGCACTGGAAGTCTGATTTGTCATTGCCATTGCTACTTGAAGAGCTGCAATTCCTGTACCTAAAGCATCTTCAGGCATCAATCAGGCCACAAAAAAGGCTGCCCTTACTCACTTTAACATTAAAAGTGTAGACACACAGCAGTAGAAACTCTAGTGCTGCAGAAAACACTTCCTCATATTAACTTGCTCATTTTCCCACCTCCTCTCTTATGACAGGCATCAGCATCCTGCAGCTGTACAGCAACATGAATCAGGTTAACTCGGAAGATATTTCCCCTCCCTTCATTCAGTGTGGAGGAAATTGTCAGTGCTAGCAGTCGGAGGAAACTGTCCTTCTGCTGGCACCTTGTATTAACTTGAAGGAACCATGAAACAGCAACCTCTGCCAAGCTGGACAGACACTATGCTGCCCCAGCATCACCACATACCTGACTCCAGCACCATAAGCCAGCAGGCACTTACGGTTTTTTGTCTCAGGCTATGCTGGCTTGAGAAGTCATTACACAGGTCAGACAAGTAGCAGACCAAAGAAAGCAGCAGAAATGCAGCAGCCTAGCAGAGACTGGCAGTCCTGATGAGCTAAGTGGATATTGTAGCTTATTACAGGAATGACAAATCTCTCAAATATTTTCAAGACTTATTCCACAAACACATGGCATTTAGATAAATTAATTTTCTACAGTCACAAATGACAGTTTAGAATACTGTAATCTCAAGTCTATTTCTATAACTGGCACACAAATTGTTAGATTTCAGACTTACATGATGATTTCTCTACAACCTAGAAAGATTACTGGTTTTCCTCTGTAATCAAACTCTGATAGCGAAACATCTTAGAAATAGTCTTTAAACCACAAAAAAGACAATACAGGTAGTTTTCAAATTCATTTGTAAAACTACTAAAAGCTGAAAGGATATTTCTTTTTGAGTGAAAACTCGGTATCTTCAACAGAAATGTCAACCTACTTACAGCAGAAAGCTGCATTACTGAAAAAAGTATTTCCACTAGCAGTCAAACCCATGAAGCCTGGTTTCTTGTGGCTGTCTTCTGAAAGCTGATCACACTTTTATTATAGATGACACAAATAAAATTATGCTTAACATTTCCCTCCCACATGGATTCTCTAATGTCCAGAAGCACATACACTACAAAATACATACTAAATCAAATATCTTGTCTCTTTCTGATCACTTACAGTGGCAACTTCACATTCCTGACATGGGCTGAAGATTCAGTTGAAGAACCAACAGATCAGTCAGAACCCAAATTTGACAAGCTGGTACCCATTCATAAGCTGACATCAGCAAGCACCCTCAGAAACCATCCTCACTTCAACCACCTGACATTCACTTGACAAAGTATTCTTATTTATTTCCTTTCAGCATAACCCCTATACTGGAGATACAGGAAATAAATTCTCACTACATGACAAAAAAAAAGTGACACCAACAATCCTTTAAATTTACAGCTGTCTGAATTCATTTCTTGTAATTAACACTGCATTTTCACTATTCTAGTATCAGGCTTCAGTATGATGCAACAAGGTATCAAAGGAAACCATAAAAAACAGAGTCATTTTTACACAATGCAACAAGGGTCATGCCATATATTTATGCTGACACAGCCAGTAAAGTTTGAGCCAACTTTACTCTGTAATGATAAACCTGATTGTGTTACCCTAGTTTCTCACTCCTGTGGGTTGAGCTGGAATCAGCACCATACAGGGTTAAGACATCAGGCTACGCTGACTGAACTAGAAAAACGCTGGTGCTATCTGATACTCTACATGCAGGAGCTTTGGCAACCAGGCTAATTAGTCAGGAGTTTGAAGTAGGAATGCTAACAAACCTCATAGAAAAACAAGCACCTGATTCTCCTGAAGTAGACAAACTGCAGCCCAGATTCTACATGAAAAAAAAAAAAAAAAAAAACAAAAAACCAACAAAAAACCCCCCACCTAAACCTCAAAAAAGAACATTCTGATTTAAATCCAACCTTTGACTAGATTTCAAAAAGTTATTCCCCAAGTAAGTTAGGTTCATCAAGGAGGTTTGAAGTAATAATATAATGTCAAAATGTACCACTAAATGCAATTTTATTGTAACAAACTCTAGGAAAATAGGGCAAAGGACCTCTTTTTGAACTATTATTATTTTTCTTCCCTACCTGAAATACTTACTTCCCCCTTCCTTTTTAAGAGCAAAAAGAACCATACCTCAGGCTGTGGAATAATCAACAGCTACAAAAATAGTTCTTAAAACACCCCAAACTGAAAATCTGCAGTGTTGAATGAAATGTAGTGAGATGATCTGTGTCATAGCCAAAGACACAAAACCACACTGCTTTTATATGCAGCTTTGTCTAGAGTAAACATACACACACACATACAAGCTAAGACATCCTTATGGTTACTTCTACCACACAATCAGGAAACAGGATATTCATTCACTACAGATACAACCAAACACATACCCAAATTTACACATGAAATTGTCACACAATTTTTGACATTAGACACAGTAAGCTGAACAATTAAGAAGAAATATGGTGCTGACATCATAACTTCCAAATGGGAGCATGTCCCAAAAAGAATTGAGGTTTTGTTTGTTCAGGTTTTTTTAATTCTGTCACCCAAAAACTCCTCCAGGAAGTCTCATTTTTAATGACTTACTTATTTTTATATTTAAAGAAATTGGGTCATTTCTTAAAACTTACAAAGCAGTTCATTAATGCCAGTACTTATCTTAATGTTGGTTGACAGGACTACCAAGGCCACAGGTAGCTTGTAAAAAAAATCTATACAGTAATTCTAATAGTTTGGTAAAATTCATCTGTTGATAGCCTTCTCTTTGCAAATCCTACTTAATCCTGTTGTATAATCTTTGGCAACAATTTCACCAAGCACTGTGCTTGGTGAATGACATTCAGCCTTAGTTAGTTGCATTTAAAAACAACTGCTGACAGCTAAAAAGGCTTTCTCTGCAGTAACACCATACACAGTATCTTCCTACTGACAGCGGTTTTGCACTCCCTGTTTTGTGATGTTTTCTTTTAACTGTTCTCATACTACAAATTCTCCATTCTAACATAAAAGCTAGCTCAAAACAGTCCCAAGCATATAAAAAGGTTTCTTCCTGAGGCACCTGCACAACCAAAACATTACACTGCTTCTGATTTTACTCCCTCACTACTCTGTTTACTTTTAGATTTGAAAGAGAAGATACCATGTAGCTATCAACATAACAATAAACTTTAATGTTTTCTACTTAAGCTGGTGACCTTCTCACGAAAAAGCATTTTACATTTCAATTACCTACCAACTTCCTTTTCTCCAATGGGTTCTCCACACTTGCTCCTAATCTACAATAGTGTCTGTTTTGCCAGACTGGAAGCAAGTTCATTGGCTGAAAGGTCCTGCTCTCTAAAGAGGCTTACCTAATAAGAAAATCTCTATACCTCAATACCTTCTTCTTTCATACATCTTCATTATTATTATTCTAGAACATGGAATGTACTAGTCACATAGACCTAGAAATAAATTCCCCAAGAAGTCCCTAATTGCTGATTGTTGGATGGCCACCTCAAGAAAACAATTACTCCAAATGTCCTGTTTGTGGCAGCGAGGGAAAATATGACATCAAATCAATCCAACAGCAACTAAGAGTTGGGGAAAGGGAAAGCCCCTTCCAGTGTATCTACCCCCAGTCCAGCTGTGTCATTTCAGTTGTTTAAACACAAGCATTGAGGTTAATTCTAATGAGCTAGTTGAGCGAGAAAACCCCAAGAAGAATTAAACCTAGTCTCCCAGCTTTCCTAAGAACTTCACCATGGAGTCACATAAAACCCAATGCCAGCATAAAGGAGGGATTAAAAAAACCCAAACAAACCTGTTCAATTGAAGGAGTGAAGAGAGCACTCTCTTCTTGCTAGAAAACCATTTTACCAACTTAAGATACAAATATGAAATCTCATTCACATACTTTTCCCTTGGGTAGCTGTTGACACCCAAAATAAAACCAACAGCAGTAGTTTACAGAGGCAAGGAAGGCTTCTGCAGATCCAGAAATCCAACCAACCAGCAGTATACAAGAGGCTGGCTTCTACAGTGGAAATAAGCTGGTTATCTATGGGAATGAAGGAATTTCATCATCCCTGTCTAAACATCTATTTCACTTGCCTAAGGACGAACAAACAAAACATTATGAAAGTAACAGAGTATTTGAAACTCAGCATAATAGACCTAAAAAAGGCTATTAAAACAAAATCAGACTATAATTCAATTACTAAATCATTTAACTGAGGAGAACTTCAGTCATATTTTTGTTTTAGTACTAGAACACATAGCAACCCATGCCTATGAGTAGCACTGCACACAAACAAGTTTTCTACTGCTTCAACTAAAAGTAACAAAGTACATAACTAAAGTTATTCAATACCGAGGTGATGTTATTTTCTACTGTAAATAGTGTTTGCTCCAAAACATCAGGAGCCACTGAGTGCAGAGTACATTAGAGCTCCAATAACCAGCTTTTAACTCTAGCCTCCAAAATATTTTTATATGTCCTGAGCATAAAAAGGCAAGAGTTCAGCTCAAGCAGGATGACACAAATGGTGGAGGAATTACTCAGAAGTTCCAAGAGATCTTCCGCAAAGCACTGCATCAGATGTTGTCTCAGATGATGTCCACCCACAAACATTGACAGTTTTACAGCCCTGAGAGACTCTGAAGTCTTGTAGAGACCACAGTAGCACCATTCCAACAAAACAAGCCAGAGCAGGAGAGTAAACAAAACTATTAAAAGATAATGACATTTGAAGAAGCAGTCAATTAACAAAGTCAGTCCAGAGACAGGGTGGGCTATATGTTTAAAATGCTCAATGAAATGTCTTAAAGTTAACGTTTCATTGTGCCACCAAACAGTCATTAAACCATAGAAGTATTCAAAAGCTTAAATATGGGAGTAAAAAGCTACTTTTTCTCTGTAACTGCAGTATTTCAGCCGTGGCCACTGTATTTTCTTTTTCCCTCCTACTGCTTCACGGTCTCTTATTCCATGCTCAGGATAACAATGCAAAGGCAGCGACTGTGAGTAATCGCCAACACTATTCCTGATAGAGGAAACAGCAGCTGACCAGTTGATTACATAGGAAGCTCCTCATTTCCTTTGCAGTTCTCTTCATAATAGAAGAAAAAATCTAGAGAAAGGTATCATGTGGTAGTAGCATAAAGACCTATTGCAGCAACTTTTTGTCAGAAGGAATTCAGTCAGAAACCACCATTAGTTTTGCAAACAATAGTGAAGATATACATGCCCCAGTTCAAAGAAGGTTTGACTATTTTATAATTGTTTATCATAACCTCTCAAATATTTGGGGGTTGAGTCTCTCATTAAAAGTAAGTGTTCTGTGCAAGACTACTCGTGTTCTATGAAAAATTATGATTCTCAAACTGTAGCAAGGCAGCTCTTTTCCCAGTTGTAAACACTAGTATATCACTGCTTCTTTAAAAATTATATAAGATATCTTAACTTATCATTTTGCTGCAATATAAGGTAATATAGAAATGTAGCTTCAATTTTAGACATGAGATGGGGTTGAAAGACATGTATGGGATTGATTCAATTGATTAAGTGCTCAAAATTTGAAGTAGTCAAGAATCACTTGCTCCGTTCTCATTTTTGCATCAGAACAAATTAGTCCAGTAGATCAGCAACCAAACTAATACTGCCCCCTCATTTTGCAGTGCCTTACTCTTTGTTTCACAAAGGGCTGCCAGCGCCTGCTTACGGAAGAGTGAGGAAGTTTCACAGGGCAGGCATCAGTTACAAGACTGGGTGTGTGGAGTTGGGAGGAGATAGGAACAACATAAAGACAACTGAAAAGCTGAATACTTAATCATCACAAAGGCATCCTTCACATTACTACTTTCTTCCTCACCCTTCCTATCCACCCCTAGTCTGGAATAATGCACTTAAAAATAAATAATGCATTTCTGTATTTGTACAGAACTAGTCTATTGCTTTGACTAGAGCAGCAGATCATTCCCAGAACTGAGAGAGTGGATGATTACAGATCTTACAGACTACAACTCCACAGATCCCTTCCAGTTTGTTCACCCAACATTGACTTCATATTGTCATAACCCAGGCACCTACTCACTGCTATGACTGTCTTCAGCTGAGTAGATTCTACTTATGAAAGGAGACTATCAGAAGGTTATTTTCCTCGAGGAACTCACAATTCTGATCTCTGAACTTCTGGGACAAACCAGTCATGACCTAATGACTTCCCAGGGTGCACAATAAACCTTTTTAACCATGTTTTTTTAGAAGGAAATCCAAGAACAAGCATCTGGACCCTGGGATTATCACCTAAAGTAGTAGTTCAGCGACTTAAGAATGGCTAGCAGATTTGCATCAAAATAGATTCAAACATAACATGCAGAAAAGGTGACTTAAGACTTTTTTAAACTTAATATCAACATATAAAATGTAATGCTGAGTTTCTGAGATTTTTCTTATTCAGTTTATTTCAGTTTAAAATTCCTATTGTATTAATATAGGCCTAAGAACATTTGCAGAATTCACAGACTAATGCTAAGCAGGTTTCAAAATAGCAATGTAAATTTTAACAGTAGAAATGCTCCACTGAAGTAACAAAGTAATTATAAACATGTGGCCAGATGAGATTATAGTCTACTTTCAAACTAGTACTTCAGTATTTCTTCCATCAAAAATGGTATACTATCAGCATAGCCTAATTTTCTGCATCACACAGAGACCCGTATCACGACAGCAGAATTCAAAACAAAGAACATGAGGATGAGTACAAGTAGTTGAATTAATCAACACACCATACTGTACAAATACAGTTTTATAAAACAACAATAATCAGGAGTGAAAGAAAATATTTCAAATAAACACATATCAACAAAAATAATCCAGCACAACTCATTCACTGCAATTATCTACTCCAGTAATCGATTCAGATGTGATCTAGAGAAGGAGGAAGCACAGGAACAGAAAATGGGAGCAAAACCATGTGCAATTTACACAACTTAAAAGCATTTGTTATCCTGCAGCACTAGGACCTCACCCTGTCTCCCCTGGGCAATCTATCACACAGGATACATAGGCAGAAGACGGTTTGCTTAAGTCAAAGGATACAGTGATCCTGAAACATTAAGGTATTTTCGGTCATGAAGGTTGTGTAGGATGGCTAGAAGAATGCTGTGCTCAACTTCAAGAAGAATCTAAGCATTTCAATATTCAGAGCACTCAAATATATGCCTAAATGTTTTGCCAAAGGAAATTCTTCAAGGTGGGGGGTTAGGTGGGGTTTTTTTGCTTTGGTTTTTCCTTGGGGATTTTGAGCAGCTTTTTACTTCAACAGAATTCAACAAGGGCAAAAGCAAAGTCCTGATACTGAAAGGAAAAATGTCTTGCAACAACACAGGCTTAAGAACAACTGGCTGGGAAGAAGCTCTGCTCTAAAGAAAACCTGGGAATCCTGGTGGACAGCAAGCTGAAGATGATTCAGATGCATGCCCTGGGACCAAAGTCAACATCATCCTTAGTTGCATAAACAGGAGGAATACAGGCTTTAGATCAAGTAAAACAATTACACTGCTCTACCCAGGGTTTTGGGCTGTCAGTACAGGAAGGACTGAAACAAGCTGAAGTTCAGCAGAGGGCTACTACTTTAGCAGAGAATGATCAGGAGACTGAAGAACCGTCTTAGGAGGAAGGACAGAAGGAATTGGGTTTCTTCCTCCTGAAGAACAGCTGGGTTTGGAGAGGAGACCTACAAAGCAGCTCACAGAATCTGTAAAGAGGCCAAGAAGATAATGCAGCCATGACCAACAAGGCATGGTGGGAGGACAAGAAACACTGGACTTAAGTTAAAACAAAAGTGGCCTTTAAACTGACTATACAGAAAACCTTCTTCACCATCAGGACAGTCAGGCCAGTGAAGGAGGGTGCCCAGAGTTACTGCTGTAACTGATCCTTAGGAGGTTTTCAACACCTTATGGGAAAAACCCTCAGGGGCATCAGCACTGACCTTGCTTCAAGCAGGAAGTTGGACTAGAAATCTCCCGAGGTCTATTCCAAATTACAGTATCCTAGGATCATATTTAAACATCTGTGGAGGACAGGCTAATTTTCCCTGTTCACCTACAAAAACACCAATTGGTACAGCAGCCAGGCAGGGCCATATTCTTAATTTAGACAAGATGACCTCCAACCAACAGGAGAGCTCCCAATACTGAGCTGTCTCAACATGTATGTCTTAAAAAGGACCATGACAAAGGAAGGGATGAAAAAAGCTAAATAAAGTAGTTTAAGTGGCAGCATAACATTTGTAAATTTCTCTTCAGGTACAAGTCCAACTGGTAGACATTAGAGATAGTAAAGCCTATATAAGTCATTCTACTACACATGGGAAGAGTCATTAATAATGCAATGCAATCCATCACAATTGGAAATAAACTGGAATGGGTACATACACCATGGAGCTATCTAAGATTACAGGATAAATCAGGCAGAAAGGAACTTCAGGAGTTTCCAATCCCATCTCCTGGTGAAAGAAAGGTCATCTCTGAGGTCTTACCAGGCTTTTTTGCAGTTTTATCCAGCCTGCTCTTAGAAATCTCCATGGACAGAAACTGCACAACTTCCCTGTGCAACCCGTTCCACTACTTGAGTATTCACTGGCATCTAAGAAGTTTTCTTTTGCAGAACACTTTTGTAGTTAGTGAACTGCATAACGATTTCACTTTTAATATGGATAAAATGAACTGTAGGCCTGAAATAATAATTCTTTTAACATAGAAGTTCATTCTTCAAGAAAAATTATATAACCAAGAAACAATAAAAGATCAGAAAACTCAAGCGAAACACAGAAATTTAAGGTAAAGACTCAGAAGAAGTGGCTTTAAAAAAAAAAAAAAAAAGTTCGGTATCCTCCACCCTCCCTACATCCTCAAACCAGTGAGATTTCCCTAGGTTGTATATGTTACTTTTGAACACAGTTCAGTCCTGAAGCTCCAGACAAGCATCTGAGTGGAACAAGGAAAGTGATTCACTACCATCAGTACGTATTTGTTGTTACCCTATAGTTGCTATAGGGTATGTGGGACACAGGAGGGCAGGAGTGAGTGGAAATATTGTTAACAATAATAACAATAAGCTAACCACAAGCTAACCACAGCAGTACAGCCTGATTTTGAGAACACCACAAAGCAACAGAACATCAGAAGAAAAACTCAGAAAGCAGGAACAAAAGAAAAGTGGGGTAGACTGAGATAAAAGAGAGATCAAGAGAGGAATTATCAGAGGGCTGGAGCACCTCTCCTATGACAACAGCTGAGACAGCTCGGGATGTTCAGCCTGGAGAACTGAAGTCTTTGGGGAAGCAGTTTTATAGCAGCCTCACAGTACCTAAAGGGGGCTACGAGAAATGTGAAGAGGGACTTTTTACAAGGACATGTATTGGACAGAACTATGGGGAATGGTTTTAAACTAAAAAAGAGTGGATTTATATTAGATATTATGATGAAATTCTTTACTGTAAGGTTGCCCAGCTAGGTGGTGGATGTCCCATCATTGGAAGAGTTCAAGGCCAGCAAACACAACATCTTTACCCCAAAGACAAATTTTTCAGAGGTTCTACTGAACAATAAAGAAGGGAAAGTATAATTCTCTCTAAAAGGATATAGGTGTCCATTTTGTAAACTGTTCTGTTTGGACATATCCATACTAATAAACTTAGATGAATTCATTTGCAATATCAAAGTCAGAAATGGTAGTTCTACTATCCATTCATTTTTAAGCTGTTATCAAGAACTACTGAACTTAGATATGCCATTTACTCCCTGTCCCGCTCTACTGAGAGCTACCCCCTCTTCATCATCAGTAAGGTTTACAGAAATAAGCAATGAAAATTTTCATGCTTGCTTCAAGAAGAAAACCACCTCAAGCAGCACATTTTGACAATAATCAAGCCCAGATCAGATGCATTTTTATTAAGGCAATGCAATCCTTTTCTTTGCTTAAGCAAAATTTGTTCACTATTTAAATTTCAATCCTCTGGAATATACTTCAGCTTTATGAAAAAAAAATGCTCGAAATACTTTTCACTTTGAAAATACAATCTAATTTTTCAATATATTGAAGTAAATTTTATACTGCAATTTTATACTTGCAACCAGAGTTTTTTGTAATATGCCTCAGATATACAGAAAATATACCTTTTTTATTTGTATAGAATATTATTATATACCTTATATATATATCTATATATGTAGAATAAGAAAGTTAGGCGTATTTCCCAAGTCAGGAAAATAACTTTGCTCAGGGGGAATCTACTCACAAAAATGCTCATTTCACCTTCAAATAGCACATTTGGTTACCAAAGTGCTATGTTTTTAAAAGTGCTACCAGCTCTATTTTAAGGGTTTCTTCTAGAAGAGAACAAATCACTAGTTTTATCATGTAGCACCGGTTAACAAAACTGGTCTCTACAGCTCTGTTAATCAGGAGTTGACAGAAGAATGTGTTTCCCAGTGTACTGTGCGTGAACTCTCAACAAGTGCTGCTCTTCTGTGCAGCAGTTACTGCTGCAGCCAGTGACATGGTTTGTATGTTAACTCCACTTAAAAATTCCCACCTTTCAATTGTCATCTCTACATTGCAAGAAACTATCGGAAAATTAAACGGTTGCTTACTTTTAAGCATTTTCTTGCTCTAAAACACAATTCTATCAAATACCCTTAATTTTATCCTTATCAAGGGGCTGTCATTTCAGTGGCACAGAGAGCAAGGACAAGTTGCAATACAAACATTAACGCAGATGATTAACCGTGAACGGGACTATTTCGAGTTTAAACAGGCTCAGATTACAAAAGCATTCAGTAACTTGGGCTTAGTCAGATATTAAAACATAGTTAATGAAAGCATAAGTGATACTGCCATACAAGATTTCAAGTATACTCTGACTCACAGTGAAACAATTTAGGCTTTAACCAACTGCTGATATTAGCCAAAAAATCTTTGTAGCAAATCAGAATTACCATAGCTGAAAAGTTAACCAGAGGTCTACCCTCTCAGTAATGAGAGAGTATGACAGAAGAATATGAGAAGATGACCCAAAACAAAAATTCACTCAGGAAGCAAAGACAGAAGCATGCAGAAGTGGAAAGGAATTTAAATCTAAGGAGTCTCTAGCTTCTTTTCCTTTTAATTAACAACCAGTAATGTCTCCCAGTGTAGTATGTATGCTGACTACAGCATGTATGTTTCTCTACTGCTGAGGACAGCAAACTTCTCCAGACTTATTCCTACAAATATATTTTATTTGTATAGAAATAAAAACAAATTAAACAAAAATCCAAATCCCAAACAAAAGCACATGCACATTTTATATACTCTCAGTTAGCACCATATGATTTGTTCTGTACATTTTTTATTACTCTCCACAGTGAGACACAAACTTTCCTTATGACCTGGAGTAACTCACTCAAGAAGATTTAATTTTTTAATCATACTGCAAAGCATTTGGACATTTTTAATTTCTTTGTATTCAGCAGCCACTTCAAAGGTATTAATAAAACATACATGCTTGCCATCACCAACAGCTTACAAGACCTTAGAATACCAGAAAGTTACACACATGGGGAAAAAAGAAATTACTGGGGAAAAAGCTAGGGCTATTCAGCCTGGAGAAGAGAAGGTTGTATGGAAATCTCAAGCAGCCTTCTAGTATCTGAAGGGGGCCTACAGGAAAGCTAGAAAAGGAGTCTATCATGAACTCCAGTGATGAGACAAGGAGTAATGGGTACAAATTGAGAGAGGGAAAGATTAGATATTAGGAAGAAATTCTTTATTGTGAGGGTGGTGAGACAGGTTTTCAAGGGAGGTCATGGATGCCCCAACCTTGGAAGTGTTCAAGGCCAGATTGGATAAGGCCTTGAGCAACCTGGTCTAGTTGCAGGTGTCCCTACCTATGGCAGGGGGATTGTAATTAGGGGATCTTTAAGGTCCATTCCAACTTCTTAGCAGTTTCATCATATTTGGAACTTAAGCTACCTATTTACTGAAATGAGGCAGTCTCATGTACAGCTGATACAGACTTATTTCTAAAACAAACAAATAAAAAAAGCCCCAAATATGAAAATTATTCAAGTTTTCTATGAAGATACATAACCCTCTTCCTACTGTATGCAGCTACACAATAGAGAAAAGGGGCATTCTTTGCTATCCCATACAACTCACTTAAGATTTAAACCAGAGATGGTGTGACGGTGCTGGTATATGACACTCTAAATGTTAACTCCCTTCCCCCTATGTTTTATAAGGTGAAATCTCAAATTATGATAACCTAGAAAACAGCATATGTTTATAAAAATCTGGCTTCTCTTTCTGGCTCTGTAGTAAATAAATTTACAACACATTTTTCAACACATTACTTCATGTATCTGCATCACTTTTCCCATCCCACTGTCCTGGAAACATAACAAAGTGAGAATGTTAGATGTCTTTTATACAAACCAAGACAGTTTGAGAAGATGATACAGCTACACACAGGTACAAGCTAAGTACAATCTAATAAATGCCATCTTAGAATTTCTAACAGAATGGCTTGAGTTGGAAAGGACCCTAAAGATCATCGAGTCCCAATCCCCAATTTTGCTTAATAACAACAACTTAGAGAAGCACTCCAATGGGAAAAAAAAAAAAATCAAGTCAAGTAATATAACTCAGTTCCAAACATACTTGACTGAGCATTGCTCACTTTCAAGAATTAGACTCAGAACTGCCCATTACATAAACTAAATGTATCATAAATATTCTACCCACAAAACTGGTTTAGACAGATAGCCAACCTAAGGAAAAATCAGACTACCACATTATTTTGTACTGGCATATGCCAACAGAAAAACTCTGACTAAAGAAAAAAGTCTCCTTGCATACAGGAAGCAAGCAGCTTTTCCCAACAAAAAAATGCAATAGGCTTTAGCAAAACCTAAACTCGTTGAAGTTTTGGGTTTTTTTTTTTCATTCGACCTCATTTGACCTCGACTTCACATATGAAAATACAAAAAGAACTTTTTGAAATAAACTAAGCACCAATTTTAAAATGTTGTCAATGTTTAACGGCGTTTAAGTCAGATGGACATTGCAGGAGGAGAACAAGGCAGACAAAGGGCAGGCCAAAGCTCCTGGAAGCCACAGTAAAAAGCAGCATACAAATTTAACTGCTACCATGTACTTGTGGTTGCTGCAAAAGTCAGTATCATCAACACCACAGAGCTGGAAGAGAATCAAAGATGGACAGCTCTTTGTGGCAGAAGACAGAACCCCGTGACAGTAATCAGATGGCAGTGAAGGCAGGAAGAGGGTCAACACTGCCTGTTTCCTTTCTGTGCCTCAGAAGTGCTGAGAGATGGGTGAAGAAGTGGCTGCAGAACATAGTATGTGTGTAAATGTGAAAGTATTCATCCTCTTCTACACTTGCTGTTGTGGAAACAGCTTCAGATTACTCACGCATCTATCAGCCATGGCAAACACTGGTATTCAACATCTTACTTCATAAATTAAGGATATAAAGGTATCAGAAATACGTTGGTATCTCACCCTACTTTGCAGGTTTCTGTTACTGCTGATAACATCACGATATTGCCATAGAAGGAGACAGCTGACAGTAGGAAAAAGGCAAGTCTATTAAGGATGAGAGAAATTGTCTCGGCCCTTTTGCAACATAAAGAAACACCCTGTTTATCCTCAGGATTTGGATAAATTAAGCTCTACCCTCCTCTCTGAGTACCATCCTTATCACCTCTAAGGTGGTTAGAAAGGAGTTTTTCCCCTTGGTGCAAGACTTCCTTCTCAGCAGCTAAGGAATTCAGTGTAAGGTTAATCCAGAAAACTCAGTCTGTCTCTACCTAGCAGGTACCCAGAAGAGATGATACAAGCCAAAAGCCTATTAAAAGTAATGCTCTCCAAAGTAAGGGAGAAGTATCTATGGTTATAAGAGCATAGCAAGCAAAAAAGCACTCCCTTAGAAGAGAACCAAGGTGTCCCAGTCACTGTCAGCACACAGACTAGCTGCTCATAAACAGGTCCAACTGCAAGCCCACTCCAAACTACAGAGTCCACGTGGCAGGTGTTCAGGATTTAACAGCTGATCTGTAACTTCATGGGAAACTAACAGAGCCAGAAAATCATAAGGCTGCTCCCTGAAGTTAGTGTAGCAAGACGAACACATTTGAAGACTGCTGTAACTGGCAATTTTCCCTGAAAGTAGAAGATTGGAGTGTCTGGTTTAAGGTTGTGGATGTGAGATTTTTGGTGCAGAGTGCTTGTGGAAGGAAACGAGGGAGAAAAGGTTTCAACACAGGTGGGTTTACTGAGAGAGCTAGATCAGTGCATTTATAATCATATACATGGATACATATGAGCATCCCTACACACAAGAATGGTCAAACACCTGGAGACAAATGTGGAACACTGAAGATAAGGTAAATGCTGAGTTTCAATAGGTTTTTACAAACGACCAGTATCAGAACATTGTACAATAATACTTGAGCTTCAGTACATGACTGTCTCACATTGGTACAATGCTACCAATTTTTGTGCTGCCACTTGACACTTATGACTGAAAATGAATGAGAATTTGAAAAGTTTAGACGAGTTTGAAAAACTTTGAGAAGGCTAGATTTTCAAATTCGTCTAATCTCTCAAAAATTTGATGCACCAATTTTTTGAGTTCAAGCTTAAACTTAATGCAGATGAGAAAGCAAATCATGAAACAAAAGTATTCTGGAGCTTGTAGTAGACCACAACTTATTTTCAACAATAAGAATTTGTAACTCCTTCAGAACTACTCATACTCAAGATACTGAGCCAGTATCAGAATGTTAGGAGATATTGTTGATTACCGCTTCAGAAAATTATACTAGAATTTGAACACTGTAGAATTCCAACACTGTAATTTCATCACAGATCCTATCTTACAGGCCAACTTTAGCCAAAAGTGACAGTCAGAACTCAGAAGGTAGTAGAAAACGAGATGTTTTACTGTAAATCCTGACAAAGGCTCTAGGAGAGGGAGACAAATCCTCTCTTCTTTCACTTTTCTTTTTTTCCTATTAAATGGTTAGAACACCTGAGACAGACTGCAAACCCAGCTCATATATTGAAAACTTCCACCACAGTAATTTCACCACTTTAGGCTGGTTAGGTCTTTGGATGCTGGTAGATGGCTTTGGTGAATATACCAGCAGTGAGTGCATAAAATTACTTCATTGTTCTCTTTTTATTTTTTTGTAGTCTACATATCAATCCTTATCTGTCTGAAAACAGTTTGCTATAGGCATAACAACTGAATTTATTGAAATAGTCCTTGCTGTGCTATGGCAACAAGAAAAACTCTCCTGTAATACTAGATACAATTTCAGTATGCTGGAGACTTTATCAAAAGTCTTACAATACATCTCACACAAAACAAAGAAGGGCCTTGTTAGAGCATTTCACTGATTTTTAAAGAAGGAAACAGTTACTTGGCCTTTTATATTTTTAAAAGCCTTCAAAAAAGCTAATTAATTAGATCACAAAATGCAGTTATCATAAGTAATTCCAGTTTTGACCTTCTTCACTATACAGCAAACACTAGACCTAACAGGGATATCCACCAAAATCAATAGAAGGATTGAGCAATGTCTTCACTAGTAAACATTGTCTTTCTATAACAATTTTCAGATTATTTTCCTTTTCCAGATATGAAAAGAAACTATCCCACTCTTTCAATAGCCACAATACGTACAGTAAGTGTTAAACAAGTCTTAAAACTTTCATTTTGTCTACAGTGAAAGTAAGTAGCCATCATGTTCAGTAAAGCTATCACTTTAAGTGGAAACAACTTACATGTTTCCCAATAAAATGGCCAGCATTCTACAAGAAGTATGCAATGCTTGGATATGATCTGAATGCAGAAAATATTACTGAACTGTACATGGAAGGTGAACACAAAGCAGATTTCTCAGCATAAAAGAAGTAATATTATGAAAACCATTTTAACAATGCAAAGCTTTCTAAAACACAACCTGGTTCAATGTCATTTGTTTCCACATAGACATTTTCCCATCCAGAAGGACACTATATCACAGATGGCATTGTCCCAATGTTTTTTAAATTAAGAACATGGCATAATTGTTTTTTACTAAAATTGAGAACAACAACAAAATGTTTAAAGGGTCCTTTTCAATCTCAAGCTGATGTACTGCTCAAAGTAGAGCACCTTCTGGAGGGCAGCAGGAAGGAGACCTTTTCTTGTTTTAGACATTGGGGGAGGGTTTTGTTGCCCTATGAACTCTTGCCCAGCCACAGGCTATCCAACAGCCACTTATTTTCATTAAGAAGGGGGATTCTAATATTCCAGTGGGTTTTGTAAGCAAGACAATATATGTAAAAACAAAATGTAAATAAATGTAAAAGCATGATGCTGCCATCAAATTGTGTATCTTGCTTCTAAGAAAATACAGGAGTGTGGACTGACAAGTGAAGTCATCTAACAAAGAACGCTCTACTAAACACATAATGGAATGCTTGAAATATCTATGCACTGAAACCTTAGTTCACAGATACTGCTCTGGGCAACATACTTTGTTGGCCAAATAAATACTGTTGCCAGACAACTCATCCTTTTTCACTTTTTTTTCACACTATAAAGGTGCTCTTAACTACACAGTAGAGCCAGATATTGAGCCATGCTCTGGGACACAATTCACCAAGGGGAAGCCATAAACCAGGCCATCAAGAAACTATTATCTATTACTAGGTAGTGAGTTTTTGTGACAGCTTTCATATTCCTGAGTTCTAATTACAAGAGCGCAAATTATCAAAGTAGCAAGAAAAACACTGACCAAATAAAACAAAAAAAACCCCACCCTGCAGCCATTGTTTCAGTCTGCCACCATTCTATAGCAACTAGTGCTGTACTGCATAAAACCCCTTCCAAAATATTTACCCAAGAGTTGGCCTGGCATGAGGAGTCATAGCCAAACAGATACTCAATTTCCAGTTCCATAACAAACCAGCAGGTTTTCTAAAGTACTTGAAAGGAATCACTACAGTAACTCACTCTTATTTTTTAAAGTCAAATCTATTTTATACTCTTGGAATACATAAGTAAAATTAGAAATCCATTTATAATTATTCTTAAGATATACCAAGGAGCATTTAAGAAAAACTGAAAATTTTCAAAATTGACATGCAATTTCTGCTCTTCACTGGAAGAGGTAACATGAACAAACTTACAGGAGTGTGCACAATTTCATCAGTACAATCATAAACTCTAACAGACTCTTCTATTAATATGATGAAATTCAAAGATGGATTACATAGATGTGTAACCAAGTAAAATTTACATTTAAGTGCAAATCTGCACTTAAAACTAACACCCCATACTGATCTGCGAGATGACAACCCTAGTCCTAGGACTTTCTCCAGTTCTTCCAGGATTCAAACTCTAAAGAAATTTCCCAAAATAATAAGTAATCTACAAGAAAATTCTGCACAACAGACAAGGGCGATAAAGAGCCCTGTTCTACACAGTGTGTAGAGAAATGAAGAAAGCAGAGGGCATAGGACAGAGGGCATAGGAGACAAAAATGAATGTGGAATCAGAGGAATGGCTCCCCCAGTAAGAACACCTATGCTAGAAGATGATCTGAAGAGAAGCTGTCTAATGTATGGGGGAGCACACAACAGAAGAAAGCAGATCTAAAAAATGTAATTAAATATAATAGATAATAACAATCAGTTGATAATCTTGAGGGCAATGCCTGTAATAGAAGATGACCATTATCTTGAAGCATTACACAAAATGGTATTACCAAGTTACATGTACCTAATGCAAGAAAACATTAAAGCCACATAGAAGAAGAAGGTATGAGAAAAATAGGTGGTTGCTGAAAATGAAAAAGAAGCAATGAACACTGGACTTAATATCAAAGCAGATTCTTTTAGTCTTACTAGAGAACCAAACTAGACAGTAGCAAAAGCCAGAATTGCAATTCAATGACTGAAGGGAACCAACACATGGGAAACTTATTTCTATGCTGAAAAAAGTTATGTTACAACCTAATACATCATTATGCAGAAGCTCATGAGGCATGAAACAGTCCAGGAAAACAGTCTGACTGCTACTGCTAGGTCTGAACTACTACAGTGTTTTACCTCTGTTGACCCAAGTTTTCATCTTAGATTACCAAGCTTCAAGACAGGGACAGTTACAGAAAAGCAGTAATTTTTACTTGCAATGAAAGACCTGAGGGGAAGAGGGAATCCTGCAAAAAGTTTAACTACAATTCATGCATGCATCCAGAAAACTACCAATTACCTCTCTGGTTTATCAACCTAACAACCTTAACAGCAGAAATTAACAGGCTTTAGCTTTCTCACAAAATAAAAGGAGCATTATTCAATAGCTATTCTACATGCAATTATTTTTCCTAGCCAAAAATCTTGAAAAATCAAGAATTACCTAAATAGTGCTTTGCTTAAAAACACTTCAGAAGAGGCTTCCATTAGCATGAAGTTCACTTTGGATGATAGAGCAAACACTCCATGACTTATCTGTACTATCTGCTAAATTAGACTTCTCTTCAGCTTACCACAACATTTAGTTTACTACTTCACACTGTGATTTTCAATTCCACCCTCATCAGAACAACGGGTCAAAGCAAGAATTATTTTCTTTATACATGCTCTGAATTTTGCATAGCTACAATTTATTTCACTTCATTTATAACAAAGCAACTACTCCCAACAGATATTAACATAAAGATAAACTCAGAGTGGTTTCTTATTATCTACAGCCTTACCACAAACACCAGTTCAACTTTTATCACTTTGCAAAGTTTTAGTTTTTGTTACCCCCGTTAGATCACAAAAGCATTTAGACACAAAAGCAGAATTTCATTAATCATAAAGCTAGGTTTCCCTCAAAAGTCCTAAAAGTGTGTTCTATTCAACTTGGTTTAACCTCTCTGAAAGAGAAATAGTTTTGACATAAAAAACACACTTGCACAATCAAAGCAAATCCCTTACGTGTCCAGAGGACTAGGGGGGTTTTCAGCTGAAAAGTAATGCTTGTCAATGGCATTTCAGGCAGGGACCAGATTCACATATCAGGAGGGAATTCTTAAAACCAGTATGTCTCAGTTGTATGAACCTAATTAGCCACTAGCTCAAGACATAACTTATATAAGGAATATTAAAACACAGCCTAAAACTTCCTCCTAGAATTATTTTCATTACATTATGTTTTCTGTAGACTGTGGTCAGTATCTTAACTCAACAGTTATAATTAGCACTATCTAGACAGCACTAAGACTTTTTTGTAAAGACTATTCACTTTGACTCAGTTAAAGGAAAACTGGTCTCCAAATAGTCCTTTTGATGCAAATGAGCAGACCTGCATGCCTGACGTATTTTCTCCAACCATTTCAATGCAGAACTAGAGCTCAACAGACTCAGTAAAGTGCAATTAGTAATCCCTAACCTTTAACTAATACCTCAGTGTTTTTATCTCCTCTTCAACTGTGACTGCTTAGTGGTAGCAATTACTGAAAAATATTCTGGTCACTAAAAAGCACAGGCATCAGTCTTCAGGATTCGAAACACCTTTCCAGACTGCCTAATATTAGTTTAAGCATTTGTTGCAAAGAGAGTTTACTTTCCATACCAGAGGTTTAGCAAACTTAAAAGGACAGTATTTTCAGGTATATTACCAGCTTCTTGACGTCTAAGCAGTATGAAGAGCTGCACTTGCTAGAACTACTGAAAGTAGTAGAATCCAACTAGTGGAGAAGACACAAGTATTTCTACCATTCAGATGGTGTTTTCTTAGCTCCAGACTTGCACTCCCATTACTAGCATCACCCATAACACAATAGGTTACTAATTTTAAAAACAGGTCTTAAAAAAGCCCCAGAGCCAGAGTTTCAAAAGGTTATGGGTGAGCAACCACGCAGATAAACTGCAGGGGGGCTAAAAACTAAAAATTCCCATTTCTTATTGCTTTAACTAGATTGAAATAGCAAGCTTGCATAACTACCACGGAAAGGTTATAAGCTTATGTCATATACCAGTCTTCTCTGTGACACTTAATGAACCAGAATCAGATGTGAACCCAAAAAGTAAAGACAAAAATTCCATCAACCCTAAAATATCCTGCCATCCAGTGTACTGTGCAACATTTTCTGTTAATAGATTGCTTACTTGTATTTAAAACCAAAGAAAATAATTTAAAACATAATGAATACACCAAATATATGTAGCACAACACATGGGAAGACAATATTAAAAACAAACCAAAACAAAGTAACACCAAAGAAAAGCCCCACCCACAGTCTGAAGGGTTATTTCTAATACCTTGTTGCCAAGCATACATAAGTTTTTTCAGACCAAAAATAATCAAATCGCCATGAAGACTTTTGAAATTCCTTCTTTTTTTAAAACGATGGACATTTAAAAGTCAAACTCTTAGGAGTTGTTCTTAATGCAAAGCATGTTATGTTTCTAAGTTTTTTGATTAGACTTTTCTGCTTCTGCTAGCACTGAGGTATTTTAGTCTAGAACAACATTCTCCATCAGAAAACAAAACTACAACAGATCAATGTTTCTGACAACAATCCCCCAGCCCTCGGGCAATTGTTACAAAAAATCCCACTTGTTCTAAAAAGTGTTAGTCTCAAAAGAATTAAATGCAATTCACAGTCCTAGCCCACAAACCATGTTTAGAAAAAACACAACACTTCTTTTCCTCTCATATACAGCTATGAAAGCATACATTAAAGATGAAACCTTGTCATCAACAGTAATTGTAACACTTAGTTCAGACATGGCATCTTAAAGCAGTAAGTCTTAGATGCATTCAGTGATAAATGCACTCATCTACAGTAGCCCTTCACTCCTTCCTCTCACCCAAACATCCATGTGCAGTTATTTTACATAACAATCAATTCCAGTTAGGACTTTTATTGAAGGAGGAAGTTAAAAAAAGCTAAACTGTATAAATGCAAATAATTTCTTATCTACAAGTTTCCGAGCAATTCTATGCACTTATTACAAAATCATTCAATCAAACATATTCGTTGTTGAAAACTTTGGGTGCTACAAGCACCCAAGACTTAAATCAAGATCAAAACATCATTTTATCTCCTACTGCAAAAGGCCTAAGTCTTTTTACTGTGTTTCTAGTCTTGATTTTAAAAAATAAAGAAAGAAAGAAAGAAAGAAAAAGCATCCACAAAACTTGGTAATACTTGGAACAAGGACAAGGGGAAACATTTCAAGAAAAGGGTTAACATTCTGCTTCATTTTGAATCTGACTGTTAATTTATCTACAAACAAAAACATGATTCACCACACTGTTCCCCAGAAACTGCAGTATTTTTTTTTCAGACTTGCTGAAGTGAGTAGCTGCCTCATAAGTTAAAGCAGACACAGTAAAGCTTAATCATTTTTAAATGATGGCCAGTATTACAGACATCTTTAGCAAAGGTCTGCACCTAGCAGCACTCCTGAAAACATTATCATTTAAACTGCTGCTAGTAGATGCAGAGTTTTGGTTTTGTTCATTTATAAGCTTCTCAAGCCACAGAGCTTCTCTCAGCTACTTTCTGAACAAAAAGAACTTTAAAATTTCAGAATAAAATTATGCAAATTAACCGATTTCTCAGAACAGCAACAATGGTTAGAATAGGTAAACACCTAATAAGTTTAAAATTACCACTTTGCTCTCAAGCATGAGTCCACAAATTAATTCAGTGAAAGCAAGTGAAGATAAGAAACCCTCACTCCCAAGAAGTCTTCAGCCTCCCTTACAAGAGATACAGAGAGAGGAATACTCTACTTCGAGCATGCAACAGAAAGTTCTCATTTCTGTTTTGCTGGGGTAAAGCAGCTCTGAATGACCTAGCTAACTATTAGAGTCAAAGAGAAGTTCAGAAAAAGTTAGTAACAGAACTCAACAACATGTCCTATCCAAGGCTTTTGCTTTTCAGTGTCTTACAAACCTTACCAAATAATTTGTTCTTAGCTCTCACAAGAGGCAAGTAGACAAGTAGATCTCTAATCCCTTAGAACTAGTCTACTCAACAAAACATTAACAGGAATTCAAACAGATTCTTTTCATGAACCACTTCTCTGAAAAAAACCCCACACATAAGAACTACTTTCAAAATACTGCCCAGCCTTCAAAATAAAGTCACATTTTACACACTGCAATAAAGTGAGAGGATGTAATGGAGTTGGAACAATTTTATCTCACCAAAGAATTAGACCTTTCAAACTAATATCGAGGTACATCAGTCAGTCAGATGCAAATTCCTTTCACTGTCACTGCCTAAGCTATACTGCCAAAACTCCAGTCCATTTACATTAGATTTCACTTTTCCTTTGCTTTACCAAAAACATAAATCTCCCTGAATCCTACTATCAAGGTTGTGATTAGCCCCTCTGGAAAACTCTCCTCTCTCTTATATAGGAAAGTCACAAGACAAGTCACTTAAACCAGGTTGTTTTCACGGAGGAAATGCCTGAAGAATCACTACAAGGCATCAAGTTTACTGATACACACAACGAGCCCAGGCTCCTCGTTGTAGCCCAGACTGCTCCTGGACGACAGTCTGCAGTCTGGGCTACAAAGTTAAAGCAGCACACCAACAACCACGTCTGGACAGTTTAAAATGATTCAGTTTGACCCAGCTAAGGCACACACAGCCAAAAGTCATATTCAGGTTACTGCACCTTCACAGATGCCACACTGCAGTCGCTACAAAAAAAAGCAAGATGTGCCTTATGGGCAAGCTGAGCCTGGAAAAACAGGGAAACAACAGAGAATTGTCAGTTCTCAAGCAGTCTAGTCAAAGGGCTTTCATTTAAGCTGATAAACAGTACAAATGTGAATCACACCATCATCTCGATTGAAAATATTGCCAAATTTGTGTCAGCTCAAGGTAAGAGTGAAAATAAATGCAAATATTTGTAAGTGTAATTATCTGGAAGGAAAATATACGTTATCTATAAAATTGATACCTGCTGCCAGTCTGATGTAAACGCACCTGCAGTCTTATCAAACGCTTTTAGAACTAGTAGGCTAAAGAGCTCATAAACTCAAGGATATTATGAATGCACTTCATTTTTTACTCTCAGTAGTTCAACTGAAATGTCATCAGTGAGAGTGGTGAGTATGCTCCCATACAGGTTCAGAGGCTTAACTGCAGAAGTGTGGAGTGAACACAAGTAAAAATATTTTTGCTTTCAATAATAACTATGATGAAGCTGGTAGTTTTTGTGCAAACTCTAGTTAACTATGACAATAAATATGCACGGCTGACCTAAAGAAAGTACTATTTGTTAAACTATTTACTAACAAAACCACAGATGCACAGTCTGCCACAAACACAAAGAAGACAGGCTGGAGTTAGAACGTACTGCAAATGGACAAGCACATTAATAAGACAAAAAGTTCAGCCACAGGCAGTTAGCAGTCAACCTGTGATTCCAAAAAGATTGTGCCATGTTCTTAAACACAATCATGAAGGCTTCCTGACACTGGCTGCAGCCCACTTTTTTGAAAAAGTGACTGTCAGCCAACAGTGATATTGTTAAAACCTAAGCAATGCAAGCAAGGAACTCTAATTATGATAAACCTTGAAAGATGTAGGAAATAAGCACAGAAACCCGTCATCTTTGTGTTCAAGAAACTGCCTGCAATGAGCAGAACTGAAAATACCTAAAGTTCTCGTAGTTCCTAATCTTAGAATGGTTTTCAACACTTTTTCGTGGCTCTGCTAGCAGTCAACACCTGGGTGCAGAAACAGGAGCCAACTCCAAGACCAAGCCAACGTGATTTCTCAGAGGCTTCTGTTAATAAACAACCAGAGCCAGGCCAAGAGCAAGTGTGAATTTCCTCCTTTTCCCCGGGAACACGCACATGATCAGCCTCCACCCTGTAAGCAGGGAGCCCGCTGTCACACACAAACAGGGCTGTAACCTGCGTCCCCAGCCCTCCCCCTACCCCCCCTCGCCGCTTTCAAACCAGACGCGCAGCACGAACCAGCCAAAGGGAACATGACAAGGGGCAGCGGGAGGGTGTGGTTTGACTATTACATTTCTTTTTTAAAGGACAAAACCCAGCCTCTCTCGGCCATCAGAAACACACAATTAAGCAGAAACCACCCGCTGTATTTTTCCAGTACAACATGTGAACCCAGGACTGCGAACCTACTCCTGGTATTTACTTTAGGCGGCGGGCTGGCAGCCTGCAGGCTCGGGAGAGCCAACGCGCTCCGTCCGTCACGCCCTGGGAAAGCCACACCGGGGATTGCACCAGGAAACCGGAGAGCCGCCGGACTACAAGCGGCAGGTTGCTTTGTAAGAGGCGCTTTCTACACAAAGACGAATATTTAAAGAAACAAACAAGCCAGCAACAAAAAAAGCGCCCAACACCAGGATTCTCAATCCTCCTCCTCCACCGGCCGCCCGTCGGTACTGTTAAAGTCACAGACAGACAAAAAAAAATAAAGCCCACGGAGGTACTCGGTGTCGGGCTCGGGAGGGGGGCAGTTCCTATATTCTCGCCCTTGCCCGCCCCCTTTCGCCACCTCCACGTCCCAGCGGGCTTCTCCCCTGCCTCGGAGCCGCCTGTCCCGCAGGGTCGGGCCAGCATGTGCCTGCGGGAGAGGAGAGAGGGAGGAGGGGAGAGCTCCGGCCCTGCGCTCCTTTCCTCTGCCCGGCCGCTGCAACCTGCCTTCACCCGGGCACGGCGAGGGGCCCGACCCTCGCTCCCCACCGAGGAGCGGAGCCTTGGCCACGGCCAGCGCAGGGGAGCCTGTGCCCAAGCCCCCGGCCGGGGCGGGGGACGGCGCGGGGGCCCGACTGCCGCGGGG
>VXAC01007011.1:416024-525957 GCA_013399225.1 Rhipidura dahli
CGGGGGCAGTGCGGCGCGGCGGGGAGCGCGATGTGGGCAGGAGGCCCTGCGGGAGAAGCGGCGGGAGCGCCGGGTGCCGCCGCGCGGGGCCCGCGGTCGGGCTCTGGCACCAACAAAGAGCCGCCGCGGCCGCGGGAACAAAGACCCTGCGGGCGGATCCCGGCGCGGCTTCCCCGCGCAAAGGCGGGCGGGCAGGCGGGAATGTGGCCGCTTCCCAGCCCTCACTGCCCGCGGGCGGAGGTCAGGGCTCACGGCCCGGGGGATGGCTCCGTGATAAGGCCGCCCCCTCGCCCTGCGGCCCCCAGGTCGCCGCGGTGCCTCGGCGCTTCCCGGCACAGTCAGGGGAGCGACGCTCCGCTGCTGCCCCGGGCGCTGCTGCGTTTGATAATGGTTATGGGAGCGCCGCGCGACAGGAATTGTTTAAAAAGGCTGTATTGACAGAAATTTACACAGCTTGGGATGAACCTGATAAGAAGTCAAAGCATCAGATACGTTTTAGTGGATTTTAGACACGTCATTTTTCTGTGGTTTCTCACAGAACGTGTCAGTTGGTAAGAGGCATCGCCCATTATGTAGACATTGAAATTCAGTGCAGCTCTGGGGATTTGGCTTTGTTTCTTAACCCCGCAGAAGTAAGTAATACACCCTGATACTTCAGCGGTCATATTTGTTGTGCACTGGGCATCATCTGAAACTTACTGCTTGAACAATCCTCTTTGAATTCGGTTGTCCAAGTGTGTATCTTTTTTGGTTTCTTCGGGTGGTTAAAAAGGGGGAAATACTGTTTCCTTCTAGCATACCTGGAAAAGTATTTCAAGTTCCTCTTTGGTGAGGGAGTTCAGAGGAGTGAGTTTTGCTGATGAAGTTTTGGTTTGGCTGGGTTATTTAAAGAAGGAGATCCCTCAGAGGCCTTGTCTACATTAAGCAATTAAATTATTGTTTTTATCCAGTAGTACAGCACCTGTATAACTACCAGAAGTTCTGGTTTTACAGGTGAAGGTCAGTTATACTTTTGCCCTACATATGTAACTGTTCCATATTCAGGCTTTACAGCTCCAAGGATGCAAGGGATCCTATTTCTTGGGTCCCAAACTTTGAGAGGTGTTGAAAGCTTTTCTGAGAGCCCTTGGAGAACTTAGCTGGGATGGGGGGGACATAAAACCTCGAGTTCTTGTAGTGCCATCGTACTAACGGTATGCTATATTCCTTTTAGATGTAAAGTGTTGAGAAAAGGAAAAAACAAACATAACTCTTACATAAAAGGAGGGCGGGTAATAGGCTGATTTTTTTTTTTTTCCAAATCCAGAGTGTGCTACCAGATACCACTGGATGGTTTGCAGTGCCTGCCCAAAACCACATAAAATCTGTGATGGGATAGTTCACTACCCAAGGCAGATGTCTGCATTCTCTTTCATAGATGGTATTTACAGAATGCTGTACTGCTTTGTGTGCTTGGTTCTCTCTGGATACTGGTGAAATGGGTTGGTTCAATTCACAGGCTGAGAAACAGTGGCTGTAGTACTTCAGGATTAGAAAGGAGACTTAGGTACAGGGTGTGCATAGATCAACGTTTTGCTGGCTCTGGGAAAACTGGCTACTGAAAGTAGTTGATTTAGCATTGCTGGCTTGCCTGGGTTTTCAAATGCCAGGAGTAAAATTATCACTGTGCTGGATCCACATGGTGTATACAGTCAACTGAGAATTTATTTATTTCTACTTTTACCGTATCTAGTCAGCATTTCTAAACTGTAGCTAGACTCCAGCCTGGATACAAACAAATCCCTCAAACAGAGCAGAATTGGAGCAGACTAATAGTGTTTAGATGTCACTTCTCAGAAATCCCCAGAGACTACAAAGTATTTCTGTGTGGCAGGAGCAATGGAAATGCTACTGGTGGTCAGATACCAGCGGCAACTATGCTGCTGTTTAATTCTGCCATGAGCTGGACAGTGCTGAAGCAGCACTGAAAGAAACCAGGCCTGCTTGTACCCGCTAAACAAGTTGTTGCCATCGACAGTCAAATGACAGCATCTTTAGCACAGAATCAGGATTTAAGAAAAATACTGGTGTAGACAAGAATTTAGATGTCAGAGTGAACCAGCAGGACCAGCATATAGAGATTGTACTGTGGAAGGTAAAACATAAGCCATGATTGCCTTGCAAAAGCTAGTGTGCAGGGAACTAAAGCATGAAATTACAGTGGACCAGCCAAGTTTACAGTGGAAAATGTGTGCTGTTTCACTTGCAATCCCTATTTTTTTTCATGGGGCCATTGCAATGAGAAGTAAAAGAGCTGCTGTAAAGCCTGGAGAGTGACATGATTCCTGTGAACAGATGTAAAAAAAATTAGAGATATTTATAAATGGAAAGCATTATACACATAAAATGCAGTATAAACAGGATTGTGTTTGACTATCATCAAGACATCTTCCATTAAAGGTAATTCATAAAGTTACTTGAAACCATTAAATTAAATTTTCCTCTGTATTCTTTGTGAGATTTTAATCATTTACACAGTGAGAAGACAATCCTATTTGAGCAGTTTCCAATTCAGACAATCATTCCTGCAGGTATTCCTACTGAAGCTGGTGGCAGAGTTGGATTTAAGTCTTTAGGAGATCACACACTTGATAAGAAATAATAGGGTAAGTGAAGCAAAAGAATGGGAAACAAAAACTGCTTTCCTTGCAACTGATGGTAAATTTTTTTTAATTTCTTTTCTTGCTGAACAGTGTTCTTTTTAAAGGTGCTAAAGATAACTAAGCTACTGTAAGCTATTATTCTGATTGTTTGTTCAGCACTCAACGTATAATATACATTTTACAGAACAAATAAGATAAATGCCCTTCCCTGTAGAGCTTACAAGCTCAATTTTGTCACAGGTGAGAGCACCAACTAGAAGAGAGAACCATAAAGAAGAAACATAGATACACAAGGAAGCCTTTACAATCTTCTTCATCCCCTGGACATCAAGAAGTCACAAGTGCCCATGTGATTACCTGCCACAAGGCTCTGTCTGCTGTCTGTGCAGCTCCTCTCATTAATCACATTGGCATACATTGGTCCCTGTGGGATTTGATGGTTATGAGCAACAACCACGTTCAGGATCCCTTTCTTTCTGCTCCTTGGCTAGTGCAGTCCATGCAAACAGTTCTCTTGCATGGGGAAGGTTTGCATGAAGGTAGGGTCATGCTCTGCTGGTCTCCTGGCTGCTCGCCAGCTGCCCATATGGTTGCCAGAATGCAGCATTAATTTTCTGAGGCAGCATGCATCTAATGTATAGTGCCACGCTGTGTAAGTCAGCACACTACTGAAAGTTATAAATCCATATGTAAGACTAAAATTATTAAAGTAACCCTTCTCATGGCTTCCCAAGTGTGCATGTGTTTTGAGAACAGAGGTACCAGAGCTGTAATTTTGCATAATGCAGTGCAAAACCTCATGTTAGAGCAACATTAGCAAACCTGGGTCATCAAACTGCAATCTCTACATAGACAACACACCCACTGAGGAAAATAAATTATTCAGAATAAGAATTGCAGCTTTGGACACATTATAAGCACACACAAATCAAGGAGAGAAAATACGTTTTTAAATGCACCATTATCTCACCTGCAAGAATTCCACACACTGTGTACATAAAAGTGTCAGTTTCATAGCTGAATTGATAAACGTAGTATATATAGGCTACATGAGCAAATTCACATTACATGAAAAACCTTTATTATGTGTTTAGTTCCTGCTTTTCTTACTGTATGAAGGCAGAAGCCTATATTTAATCACCTTGACCTCTTTGAAATACAAGTAAGAGGGGAAAAAAGAAGTGTGGCAAGTTATGTAACCGGGTTTTGGAAATCTTTAGGTTTTTTAGTGCAATTATCCTTGCTCTATTTTTAGGGAGGGGGAAGCACAGAACTGTATAAAATGACAGCTATCTTAATACATGTATCTTACTGTTTGATTTATAAATGGATGAATTACAAAAAATGTCAAGAAACTTCCCTTAAGGAAGATGTTTCATTTTTATTATGTATAGATCTTTTAAAGTAGTTTATTAGTAAACACTTCTTGGGTCAAAATCTCTAGAGTTATATTTGTACTAATAAAATAAGCAATGCAAGGACCTTTCTCTAGCCCAATAGCCAACTGACCTAGCCTGACCACCTCCATGGTTTAAAATTGATTTAGCTCTAAACCAGAGTGGCTACATGCAGATTGCCTGCTGCAGTGGTCGTCAGCATGTGCTCTTTCCTAGTCCATGCCCGGGAGTTGTCTATGAGCTATCAATTTCACAGCCAGACTTTGCTAACCATTTAACTTACAGATAGTTGTGCATGAAGGAGTAGATCTGGATGCTGAGATGGCCCAGGGGACTATTTAGCAGTAGAGAAAGAGCCTAAAAGCTCTTGTGCATCTGGCTTCAAGGCAGGATCCTCTGCCTGGATGGGGTGCTGAGGCATACCTGTGTTTGTAGGTTCAGAGCACAGACAGACTTTGTTTACTGAACTGTGCTGTGATCTGTGTTCAAGATGGTGGATGAGAGTTAGACTGTCTTGGCTGTCTAGTAGCATATGAGCATTCAGGTTGACTTCAGCAAGTTGTGTGTTTGTCCTCAGGTCAACAGCTCCTGCAAATTGGAAGCACATGGGAACAGAGTTGGGTCCCAGTAAGAGGTTAGCAGTCGATGTTATCCTAATACTGCAATATCTGCTGGATTAATTTTCAGATAAATACTGAATATTTCTCTTGAAAACCCTTTACATCCAGGGAGAGCTTTTCTCAAAGCAGAAGTATTGAGGAGAAATTTAATGACTGGTATACACATTAGATTATCAGATGATCTCTCCTGGCCTTATCCAATATAATCTAAAACGAAATCGGTTAAAGCAAAGTTCAGAGCTGCTGCAGGTATGAAAAAAGCTTTCTGATGGTTTTCATTTTTAATTACAGATCTCTACTTTAAAGTATTTTCTTGCTAACTGCTGTGTTGTGAAAGAAAATGAGAAAATGGCTGACCATAAGAAGGGAAAGGAAGAAACAGAGTCTGTAAAATTCTCAAGTGGACCATGTAAATAAACTGACATCTCCTGTCTCCAGAAATTTAGCTAGTCTCTCTGTGGTATACAGCATTATTTTTTTAAATGGTAAAGATTCTTTGGTAGAAGTTATGCATTTCTTCTAAGCTGAGAGTAGCCCTCCAACCAGCAGTCCAGACTAGGCTATTAGTTACAACAATGTGTAATCATTTCAGGGTTCTTTGAGCAAGATGTAGTGGGTGTTTGGTCATGTAATTAACCTCTTGCCATTGGCCACACATTCTCTCTACCCTGTAATTATTTGACTGAAAAAATAACACCTTTCAAAGCATACATTGTATAGAAAATCAAACGAGTATTATTTTTAGTCTTCCTTCACACTGACACAATGACTGTAACTTATATGTGCATTTCAATTATTAGCAGAAGTCGTTTAGCCACATCTGAGCAGTTCTTCTTAGAAAAGTTTCATTTGGGAGCAAACTGGGTCAGCACACTTTTGGCTTTTTTGTTTTTATTTCACTTTTTAGAACCAGTCCAAAAGCACCAAAAGGATTTTCATGAAGAAATATCCAGTGAGCTGAAGATGTAATGGATATTCATTTCTTTGGTCCACCAATTGCTGTTCTTTTAACTAATATAACATGCATGAGTTCTGTATGTGGAGAGCTTCAGCCTTGAAACAAATACTTCAGGAAGCATGTAAGTGAAAACATTGATTTAAACCTGTGAAATGAAAGTGCCTTCTCAGCAAAAGTTTTCCTTAGTAATGCTTCTGCATTTTTGAGGTCTTCATCCTGAACAAGTATGGAACAGAAGTGGTGTTTGTATGTAAAAAGGAAAAGTAACAGAAAGTACCAGGGAACTCCTCTATAGAAACCTGCAGTGGGATTTATATTAGCTAACCTAAATTGCCTAAAAGTTACAACAAGAGGGTAAGTATAGACCCCTCCATAGGGAATAGAGCAATTGTCATATAGCTTGTGACGGGATTAAACCATAATTTTAGCAGGCTACAGAGAAGTGAGGTGAATCCTCCACTGAGAATAATGCTGCCATTCTCACCTGCCTCAGAGCCTGTTGATTTGGCATAGGCTTCACCTCCAGGCCCTCCATTGCTTTAGCCAATGATGCCATTTTTCTATCAGGTTTGGTACAGCTGTATTGGTCATCTCATTGACACGAAGATGAGTCTCTCCATCTGTGTTAAACCAAAGGACCTGGGTTTCAATTTACAGATGGCACAGCTCAGCCCTGCCCAACTGGGTAAAAAAGGAGATACCCATGGGGGACATATTAGGAAGTAGATTTACATTACAGAAATAGAGCTACCTGGAATACATTTTAAAATGTGTCCTTTTCAGGTGGCTGAACTTGTCTATGTGAAATTCTTTTCTGTATCACCTCACAGCTGTCTGTGATGTCTGTGCTCAATACCACATTTGCCAGCGCCGGAATATTCAATAATTACACTTTGAAAAAATGGAGCCCCAAGTTTTCTCTCTGGGATCAACCTTTAATACCAGACTGTGCTTTTTCAAAATTGCTTTTTTTTGGTTAGACAGCCTCACCTTTATTGCATGTCACTCCTTTATTGTGGGAAGACACCTAACCAAAATCACAGAAGTACTTCCTTCAGAACTTTTTTAATTCACTGCAGTTGTGAAGCTTGTCAAGTACTAGCATATGGATAAGGCACTTGGTGTGCTGTGACCTCTGTTTGCTATGTTAACCACAAACCTCACATTTTTTACCCTGTTTTCCACATCTTTCCCCTTTCTGTTTAGTCATTATATTCCTTTACTCCTTACTATGTGTCAGTATGTGCTGGGATTTGCGTATTGGTTTGAGTTAGGGACCAATTTTTTGTGCACGTGTGCAGCAGTTAGCACAGCTCAAAACAGCAGGGGAAGGTTGCCATCACCATGTGATAAATATTAAAGCTTGCTGGAAAGCAAGTGGGACTACCAGACCCTGGTACAATAATGATCAGCATTTTGTATCCTTGGCTCTTTCTCCCATGAGTGCAATTTTGTACAATAACAGGGAATGGAAAAGGAGACCATCTCCTGGCCAGTACAGTCAGGCTGACACAATAGCAGCTACACCTGGCTGTTAATGACCTTCGTAGGTCAGTTAAGAAATGTGTAAGAATGTCCTTACTTAAGGTTATCCAGCAAGGCACTGTGGAATGTATTTGCTTTAGGAAGACAGCATACTCTACCTTTTAAGCACCTTCAGGGTCCACACCTCCCACACAAACTTTTCCAAATGCAGTTTTTCTAAGTGCAGAATTTGTCCCTACACTGTTTTCACAGTGTAAAAGTGTATTTAGATGTTATCAGACAAAAAAGAAAACCATAAATAGCTTGAACTAGACCTGACATAAACAAAGTACTGTTTCCAAGGCATATATCCCAAGGAAGTTTATTCAGATCCAACCCTACAGGCCAATCAAATGAAACACCGAGAATTCAAAGATGATTGTAGACAAAGATTATGGAGGAGTACAGGTCTGTGAGTGAAGGATCTCTTGAATTACATTACTTCTACATTTCAAGATGGGAAGATCACTTTCTTACTTTCTGACTAAAGTTAGAAACACATGCACAGAAATAGGCACCTAGATTAATGACCTGTTTTTCAAAATGTCATACATTCCCAGTCATCAAAGGCACCTTCGAGTCTTCATTTACAAATTTAGACCACAAGGCTTGAAAAGTATGTCCTTTGCCTCCCAATAGCATCTCTCAGAATACAGGAATTTGACAGAAAGGCTCTGCAAAATTGCTTCACCTGACATGGTTATGGCAGATGGATGTGAACTGCTTAGTGTGACAAATCACCAGTGTCTGGAGGCACTGCTCTGAAGCTGAGGCATGCTGCCAAGCTGTGGGTTTTCCCTTTCAGGGACTCTCCCTGCTCAGCCCTGGCCCCAGAGCATAGTAACCTGCTGCTCTGGGCCCAGCAATGCTGTGCTCACTGCCATGTGTTTCCATGGGGCTGCATTGACCACTATGCCTGTTGCTAGCAAGGATGCTGTGGCAGCAGGGAGCTCTGCAAACCTCACTGAGCATGATGGTGAGCCAAGGGGTCAGCCTGGTAGACCCCTCTTCTGCCAGGGTGTGCTGCATTTACAGCTGGGGCAGTGTAGTCGTCCCAAGACATGGGCAGTTCAGCATGAGCAGGGTGTTTTGAAGCCCCAAGCCTATGCTGGATTTCCATGCAGTTATTGACCTTAATCTGACACCATCTTGTGAGAAGGCAGTATGATGAGGTTGCAGCTCCTTCTCACTATAACTTTTGATTTACAATGGACTGAGTAAGCTTCATCTGCAAAGGAGACATAATATAAAATGTTCTGCTGCGGCATGGACTGTGGCAGAAGTGCCTCTGTGCAGAGGGAGCAATGGAAAAACTCATCTATATGAGGGAGAATGCGCAGCAGATTTGTTCTGGCTTGTTTAATGCAAACTGTAGAATTTAATTCAGCTGGTCTTTAGAGTAATTCAGTGACTTACATTTGGTGAAGTCCCATCTTTCATAACGCCTTGAACTGAAGATGGCAAGAGACAGAGGATAAAGAACCTCATGGGGTTAGTTCCAGCCATTAATCATCCTTGCTGCTGAGAGATGTGTCGTATCCAATGTGCCCAAATCCAGCTTCCAGGCACTAGTACTTGTCACGCTTCTCTGTTTTGTTGAATAGCCCTTTGGTACATTCTATTTTCTCTATTTTAAGACACTCATATCTTACCTGCTGGTTTAAAGAGATACCAATTTATCTTCTTTTTAACAAGCTAAACAGACAACCCTCTCTCTCAGTGTAACACACTTTTTCTAGCTTGGAAGTAAGCACTAAGGCTGTTTGCACTTGCAAGCATATCTTGACTTTTCAGAAAGGAGATATCCAGCAGAACAACAGTTTGTATTTTTGGCTGTAGGAGCTGGAGCACAGACCAAGTTCTCCAGGGCCTCCTGGCACAAAGGTTAACTCTGCATAAATCAGGATGTACTTTTCATATCAAGTTCTTCCTGAACTTCCAGTATTGTATTGTTTCTTTTGAGAGTACAAAGCATTATCAAATTAATTTTAAGAAGTGCATATTAAAATGACATTCCTTCATGTGCACAGTAGCATTCTTTCAAGCCATATGTCTTTATAAAAAACATAAAATATCCTAAGGAGAAATAAATTCTGTCTGCAGTAATACAACTAATTTCATTCCTTAAAACCAGGCTTTTGATGTCTGAAAGTACAAAGAAGCTTCTAATCACTCACAAATCTATCAAAAATGGAAATAAATATATGTAATGGTGGGGGTTCCCATGTCAAGCTTTTAGGCCGAGAAGTGATGTGTACATCAGGGATGGTCTGAAGTTCAGTCCTAATGATCTGGTGGGTTGCTTATGGAGGAAATGCTAAAACATTCTTAAGGAAAGCAGTGGTGGTTGTTTGCAGTGAATCACATACTGTTTGCAATGGCTCTGAAACTGTGTATATATATGATAACTCTTCTACTGTTAAGGTTTATAGGCTGTTCTGTTATTGTTAAACACAATAGTGCACATCAGAGAAGACATTATTAAAAACTCCTGTGATCCACAGCATTGCTCAATGGCCAGTTTGGGGGTTTCTGTCTCAGAACAAGCTACAGCACATACACTTCAAGAAGGGGAAAAATTATGTAGGGTTGTTAAACCTGCTTTCAGAAATATTTACAAAATGTTCCAAAGGCCTGGTTACTTGCATTTGTCCCTGGAAAGCAGATGTATCAGTGTTACAGCCTTTGGCATTTCAGCAAGAGTAAGAAATGAAATGATTTAAAAGAAAATAGCCATTTTGTACTGTCATACACAAATAATGTCTTGAGCTCAAGGGGCTCCATTAGGCCAAGCAGAGAAGAAAATATCTTCAGAAAGTATTATTCCTTTTAAATATAATTATTTCCCTTAAGAAACGTCTTAAAGTGACTGCAATTGCCCAGCCTTGCTCTGATATCCTTACAGCAGCCTGTTGGATTAACTGTACAGGAGATTTAAAAGGGTTATTCTAGGTTCCACACCAGTGGTGGAAAAATAAAATTACACCAGACCCAAACTGAACTAAGTAGTTAAGAACTGAGCCTAACATGTTATAATCACCTTCTTGCTACTGATGTAATGTTTTTCAAGCAAAGCCACCATGATCTTTAGCCCTTGATATAAATGGATTTGTTAGTGACTGTAGCAAAATCAAAATTGAGGCTCATTTGTGGTTTCAAGACACTTTGCAAAGGGATTTGGCACAGTTCATGCTCAGTGATAAAACAGAAGCAACACTGAACCTGTAATGGATACACAGGGAAGGGATGAGAGTAGAATAAAAGAAAACCTTGTTCATTTTAGAATAAAGTTTCTCTTCCCACTATACCTTTTCCATTTTTTTCTGTTCTGTTTGCCTCCTTCCTTCCTTCCTTCTTCTTTTCTTTTACTTGCATTTCTTTGCCTAGCCTTGCCCATTCTAGAAGACAGTTATATATTTGCTGAGTTCCTCTTTATGATGAATATAACTCAGCTCATGCCCAGTTATGCCTATGCTTACATATCTTTCCTGACTACAGACATTTAGATGAAATCAGACCTTAATTAGAATGTTCAAAGACTTCTCCAGCTGATAAAAAGATGCTCACAGAGGCTGTCTTTACTAAGGGAAAGCCACGCTCACTTCAACTCCTCTGTTGTTGAAGAGAGGCTCTCACTCACAGAGGGCACTTCAGGACAAGATCCTCTCCTTGCTCTTCAGAATCAACCCCTGCAAATTATTCTCTTCCTTAATTTAGAAGTGGCAGTAGAAATCCTTTCCATATCACACACCTCAAGTCTCATCCTGTGCCAGACCCCACACCGTATGTGTGCAAAGTCCCACACCCTGGAGCAAGGTGTTTCAGTCACTGTTTGTGCTGTTCATGGTGTGCCTGTCTCTGGCCCCCATGGGGCTGCAGTGGGCAGGGTCTGGTGCAGGGCAGGGGGTAGATGATGTGCTTCAAAATCATTGTTACCACATCCCTGGGAGCTGAGAGACACCCAGTCCCTCAGAGTACTGTCAGCTGCAGCAAATAGCCTTTCCTTGGCCCTTCCTGGGGAGAGAATGCTGGGTAAAAACTAAGCTTGATCAATCTACCACATTTATTATACCATGTTTTCTTAGAGGATGAGCATGTGAGGCATGTATGTGAGGCACACACATATGTGAACAATGAGGAAGAGGAGAAGACACCGATGCATGTTCCAGAGTCTCATGTCAGGCCGTGGTGGATCCTCCACTGCTTGACATTTTCACCACTGTGCCCCAATCTACCCTGCTTTGGCACTCATCTTGTTCCTGCACTGAAGTACCTAATGATGTCATGTTCCTGAGCAAGTGCCTGTGCTACTCCTTATACAGTGCAGTAGGAAATTCACCTACTGCAGAGGGAGATCCTGATCCTGTCTGATAAAATTTGAATACCCAAGTCAGGCATACAAGTTCCCTTGTGGGAATACTTCTCTGACATGCCCAACCGGTGAGTTTGACTGCATTGTTGAAACTGCCGTATCTCAAGAGTGGGATATAAACCTGCCACATGAGAAGGTTAGGTGTCCACTGACTACTGAGTCTTTACAGAGCTGGGGAAGGAGTCAGATCATTATCTCAGTCTGATTTTTCTCTTTGACAGAGCTTTTCAAAACCATGAGCAAGCCTAATAGCTGCTTATGAAAATTAATCATAGTGTGCATCACCTCTTTTCATCCAGCTATCAAAACTGGGAGTGAACTTAGAAACTCCCATTGAACAGAGAAGGAAGCAGATGCTGAGTGACTCCATGAAGCAGAAAGAGGAAGCAAGCTCGACTCCTCCTATCCACTCACCCCCTGCTACCTGTCGTGCTGCTCTTGGCTGTCATTTGTGAGAGGTGTTAGTAAACACAGCTATTCTTAGCTGTTCCAGGGCAGAGCCCATGGACACCACCCTGGGCTAAATACCTGTCAAGTACCCTAGATATGTCCAGCGACCTAGGCAAGTGCTGATCCAAATAGTTTCCATGCCTGTGAAGAGGGTAAAGTGCAAGTGCCTTTTCCATATTCAGCAGCAGCAGCAGCCCCAGCATAACACTTGCCTTGTCAATTCTCCCAAAAAGGATTGCTTGAGGACCTCCCCACTCACAGTCTGTTCCTGTGGTGTACTACTTGCAGGTGAAGAGTTTTGTTACAGAGGGAGGTCAGCAAAAGTGTGTTTGAATCTCAGCAGCAAAAGCTCCACATTCGAAGGCAGGACTCCACCACACTGTTGTGACTTACTCAGTAAAACTTGTTTTACAATCAAAGCAAAAAAATCTCAGATTTAAGCAGAGATGAGATCCTAGAAGTTCAGACTATGCCTGAGAGGTCTTGCTGGAAAATGTCTGGTAGAGGAGCCAGCAGCAAAGTCCACAATGCCAACGTGGAAGCCAGAATAGATTGCAGAGAGTCTTAAGGGTTACTCAGATTATGTACTCATTTATGTCAGCAGTGCTGGCAATTTGCCTTCTACATAGTGGCAGTGTGTATCAGCTTAATTCTACTTTGTAGCTCCCCAAAAAATAAATGCATTTTCTTGCAGATCTTCAAAGAAAAAAAAATACAAAATAAAAACAAATTGATCTGTCTTTTAGACAGGAAGAAATCTGCCAGTTATATAATTACTGAGTTCAATATAAATAATTACTTTACCAGTACATAATAGTACTCTGACTCTAGCTATCAGATAAGCAAAATCTTAGTCATATGGATGAGAACTGGAAGAGGTAATTAGCAGCAGAGAGGCAATTTTAACAGTTTTGTGTTTTGATTCCCATGGAGAATTTCATATGTCAGCTGCATTTTCTAAACAAAAGATTTTTGGCAGTCCTGTGGAAAGTAGTATGTATACAGATAGACTCATTGGCTTGCTTTCACCCAAGCTTGTTTTGATACAAAGAGATAAATGCATTAGTTGTTTTATGAGTGTCTTAAATTTAGACTTTTAACTGGTACAAGTCAGTGCACTTTCAATGATTCAGGTCTGAATTAAATTCACCAAAGTCAAGGCAATGCACTGCAGTGAAGCTAAACTGATTTCCGCTTGCTGAAAATCTGGTGAATTTTTAAAGCCTCTTTTGTAGTGATATAAATACAGTGCAAAGTCAGTGTGAAATCATGGATGCATACGAATTTTAATACTTGGCTGTAACACATATGTATATGGCTATGTAACTAAAAATGTATGAATAATTGTTTTACTCCCCAGTGTTTGTCACAGATTTAATGTGAGAGAGCACAGCTGAGTGACCCAAAGTCCGATTGTTCCTTGCAAAAGACGCTTCTGGTGCCACTTTATCTGTAGATGAAGGCAGATCCTTACACTGTACTCATGTTCCCTCTGTATTGTTGTGGGAATTTTAGCTCAGGCAGGTGCAGAAACTCACATACCTATGACCATAAGCTCCAGCAGTTGTCCATCAGCCTAGGCTTCCCTCTGTGCTGACTGCAGTAGCAGCCCTAGTCAGGAGCTCCTGGCATATGAAATACCCCATCCCCAAGCCTTCAGGTGGAGGAAGAAGAAGCATGAAGAGCAAAGACGTAAAAATGAGGAACAGCAGGACAAGAATTAGTCCAGGCAAGAGATGCAAAGTAAAGGCTGTAGGCCAAGGAGGCATGGACAGAGATGAAGATGGCAAACTGTGTCAGGGCAGAAACTAAAGAAATTAGAATAGTTTTTAAGCAATTCTAGAGGAAGGCTTCTGCCCAAATCTAAGAACCACAGCTTTGAAACTGTCTCTGAGTCATAGCTCCTGATGCTCTCTCTCTGTTAATCTACATTTTCAGCCTGCAGAGTCATTCCTTCTCAGCTCTGGCAGTTTCTGAGCAGTTTTCTGTTTGCTCTTCTCTTCTTATTGTGGGTAAATGACGAAATCTGCCTTGTAGAGACTCCGTCATGGGACAGTTTCCCTCTAAGAGAACTTGTAGCACTAGTAGTTCTGCCAACAGGATGATTTAGCCCTGGTTTTCAGGACAGACAAAGAATTAGTTGGCATTTATGCTTCTATTGCCATCTAAGAGTCACCATGGCTGTAATGTTTTATGCCTTGTTAATCACATTCACCAGCACAATGTTTATTTTCTTCTGTTTGCTCTGACTTCAGACAAAAGGTGGCTTGCTATGGGATTCAAGGAAAGAACGATGTAAATGTCTGTGTGGATTCGTGTAAATAATATTTTCTACTGCTGCTGGTTTTGTGAGATGGTAACATTCCCATGAATGCAGCTTCCAGTGAAAATAACACAATGGAAGAAGCTTCTACAGTATTTGCTATACTTTTCAACCATTTTGTGTTCTCAACAACATAGAGCTGTGAAGTCCAGATTTCCAGCACAGGAAGATGAGCTTAAGGAATGCAAATCTACTATGTACAGTTTATTGCTTTATGTGATTTTCACTCCTGCACAGGTTTAAAATACTTTTGCATTGCAAGATGAAATTTCCAGCTGACAAAGAGCTTGACTTGGAGCCCATTTGAGTGCTAGTAAAACATTGTGTATCAGCTGTTTCTGGGAAAGAAAATCACCATTGTGAAACTTACCTTTAGAGTAAACATGCTAAATATCTCTGGTGGGCAAATGCTTGGTGATGAATGTTTATCATAGTTCCTTTTTAAGTAGTGACTTCTATTTTTATGCTGAACTTTCTCTACACTGGTGACACAATGTTATCTCAAGACCTTTCAGCCAGATAAGACCATGTCAATTTCCTCAAAAATGGTCTTCTGTCATGGATTTTGTACATAATTGAAGTAGGGAGGCACTGTGGGAAGCAGAACACTGACTATATTTAAATTACTTTTTAAAGCAGAATTCTTAAAAGTTTGTGTTAGTTAGGGAGTTGACCTGAAAGTTTTTGGTAACTGACATGACTTCAAGATAAGCCTCATACCAGATGTGTCAAAATACTGTGGACAGATACCCTGGAAAGCAAGAAGAGCCAGCCCAAAAAAGAATAAGGAAAATCTAAAACCTCTGTGGCCATGTACCTTGGGCAGAGAAAAGTCACAGCACAAAAAAGTACCCCTACCAGCCTGTGACTAGGCATCTTGAATGAAGCTAAAGTCTGTTCAAGAGATGTGATGACCAGCAGATCACCATCTGCTTTATTGGCTGCAATCCTAGGTTTTCCTTTATAGAATCCAGAAGACTGAAAGAGTTGATATGTTCTCAGACTTCAGTTATCTTCAGAAATTATTATTCCTGCTCCCCACTCCCTGCTTCTATCTATTATTCTATGCTGTGAAATGCCATGGTCTTTTTGTGTTCCCTAATCTGATGCATGAAAATAGGCATATCAAATGCATGCATATGAGCACATGGCAGGTCAATCTAGGGAAGGTTTTGCTGTTCAAATAATATTTTATAAAGTTGGGTTTTAGAGTCTATTGTATGTTTAAAATCTGAAAAGAATCAATTCTCTACAATTCTTGGTAAACAAATTTTTCAAACTTCTTACCAATTTACAAACATCTCTGAGGGTAGAAGCAGGGAAAAGCAGCAACTAGATTTTCAAGGTTGCCAATATGATTTTGAAAAGCACAGAGAAGGCTGTCTGTTTAAGTACTCAGCTATTCAGCAACATAATTCTAAGAAGAAAGCTTTAATCATTGTCCCTGAGACAATCAAATTGTCAGACGGTAGTTTTATTTCAGCACTCAGAAGGTTAACATTTTCAATCACAACTTCACAGGTTTCAACAAAAATCTTCTACTTTCTAAAGAGATGACATCCTTTTTCTTTGATTCCTTTTCAAATGCATAAGGTAAGGTCTGATTATTTTTGAATTTAACTGAATTCCTATATAATATTGAGGCTCATCTCACTTTGGTATGGCAACTGTAATTACTTCTAAATTAATTATATTAGAACCAAACCTGCCAGTGTTTGAAGTCAGTGTCCCTGGCTGTCCATGTGCCCACTGACATGGCAGTGAAATCACTGCATAGATGTTTGGGGTTGGTTTAGCCATTTACCTTGGTGTGACTTACAGTTTTCTTCCTCACTGCTTCTGCTGTCCTGTTTGTCATGCAGATGCTGGAATTGCTCATGCAACAGTCCCTCCTCTGCTGCCATTCACAAAGGGATGTCTTAGGCAAACCAGAATCTGCAAGGCTTGACTGGAAATCACAGAAGCTCTGACCTGAATAATGAGCAGCACAGAGCTAGGTACAGTGGGCATGGGGAAGACATCTAGAGTATTATTGTCTCAGGCATCTTTCCCCAGGACAGTCCACCCTTAAAACAGAGGCTGAGGGTGTTGTCCTGATTCTGCTCTGGGGATCCTGACAGCTGGCAGAGACGTGGCAAGAAACAGAGGAGGGTAAGAAAATCTCCCGCTGAGCTGTGAGAAAACTATGAACCAAAAACCTCAATGCATCTTAACCTGAAGAGAGAGTCTGCAGATAAATCTGGAGCTGCTGGATTAAGTGAAAAAGACCTATAAGGAGGGAGAGCCTTGTGGCAGCCTGCTTGTCCATAAGGGAATGATCTTGGACAGCTGCCCTTTGCTTGCTCAGGCAGAGCCGTGTGTGGGCACACGCACTGGTGTGCTTGGTGGCTCCCACAGTGTGATGTAGTTCAAGAGTAGACATGAAAAGCTGGTGGCTAAAACCAGGGCATATTAAATCTTGCATCTAAACCAATGTTTAGGGGCTTAGTTGCCTAGAGGGAGCAGAGGAAAGGGTCAGTGGCTCAGAATGGGACACAGGTCAGCCAGTGTAAGTGTGCTGCTGCCAAGTGTCCCTGTATAGAAACCCTGGATGCAGCTGCCTTTGGATATTCTTTCAAAAACATCACCGTGCTTGCTGCTTGTAGCTAAACGTTGATGAAGAGTGTACATCTCCTGTGTGTAAAATAAATTGGTGGCTAAGGAAACTATGAAAATACAGAAGGCTTCACACACCCAGGGGCTTGCAAGCACAAAAGCAACGCTCTGCATTCTGCTTAAAGGAAAGTTGCTCAGTACTTTTTCATTGGCATGCTGTTATGTCAGAAAACTTATAATTTGGGGCATGAGTATACAAGTATTCATTTGATTTTATATCTGTGTTGCTAATTTCTGGGATGAAGGTTAGTGCTTCTGGTCCACTTTATGAATTCTGAATGCAATCTGTATTCCAAAATATCTAAACAACAACTGTTCATTAGATGCACTAAGGAAGTGCTAGTATTTTACAGAAATTTTTGCATTCATTTCACTGAAGTGCCAGGCAGAGCACACTCCTGGTTTTTGGTCCCCATATGTCCTCTACTTTGAGCAGCAGAGGGGGAACTAGGAGGTTCACAGAGGTTCCTTGCAGCCTCAACTGTTCTGTAATTCTGTGACCTGGTGATTTTATGCATAAACTATTGGTTTGAGAAAAATGTTGTTTTCTAGCTATGTTTCATTTTACCCTAATGTGTTTGTACAACTGGATTTGCTTCTGAATCAACAGCAAAGTGAAGATGCTGATACAACAAGAAAGACAGATACTTTAACAATTTCTGAAGAGAGTGAAAATGAGAGAAATCACAGTTGCTTCACTTTTGCCAAAAGGAGAAGTAAAAACCACAGGGGAAACCATCAAAACCAACTGTGTCACATCTTCCTATGTGTAATTGTTGGCTCTCTTACTGTTAGCTCTCAGTGAGTATCTGGTACATTTATTTAATCTAATTACCTGTTGGAGGACAGTTGTCAATTGCAAAGTTACACACACCATCTTTTGTTTATGGTGAAGATGTCTTCTCTCCTGCTCAAAGCCTAAATTCTACCAGTTTCATTTTAAAAAGTAAAAAGTAATGCTCTTTTTTCATTTAAAAGAAGATAAAAATGAAGATAAAGGAGGAGTAATTTAAACTACCTTTGTATCACACCTGAACTCAACCATATATCTTTCCTCTCTGGAAAATTTTGCTTCTCCCACATAAAGTTAAATAATAAGGATGATGAATCAAATTTCGATCATTTTTAATTTGTCAGAACTATGATTTTGCTTTCAAATTTGTGTTCCTATGCCTTCTGAGATCAATTTAAAAGATATGTTTCTGGTTTCTTTTTGACCCTTTGCTGGTTGCTTGCAGATGAGTGACTGCCAAATTCCTCAGCGGAGCACTGGTGCCTGCCGGGTCCACTGTGCTACCAGCCACAGTGGTCCTCAGCCAGCAGCCACTCACTGTGGCCGCTCCACTGAAACCAGGGTGATCTGCCTGGCCTGAGCAGCCCATTGGGCACCATCCCTTCCTCTGCTGGGAGTCCCCAGCACTGGGCCAATGTGGGGGTTGGTGTGGGGAGGCTTTGCTCTTCCCCTGCCGCTCACAGGTGTGAGGGGACCTGCCCAGGGGTCTCTCACAGTTCTCCCTTCTGCACACCCTTCATTTCAACAGCCCCACCTGTGCCATTTCTGCATTTAGATGTATTTTGTCCAGCAAATGAGCACTGTTCATTTGGGCTTTTTCTGGCATGTGCTGGGCAGGAGGAACAGCTTCCATTTTTTCATGGCTGAAGCACTGCCTTTCTTATGCAACTCCCACCACAAGAGGAAAACTCTCAGCTGTCTTGTTGGTCACCCACAGGTATTTGCTTGAGGTCTGTGCACTGATATCTTAATGCTTCTGCATGAGAAGTGAAGCTCTACCTGGGCCATTTTCATCATGGGTCAGAAGGAGGAGTAAAACATGGGTGGACTTGAGTGAGGGGCACCCCACCTGCTGTCTGCCCCTTTGCTGCACTGCACAGGTTGGGCATCAAAGACTTGGCCTTGCTGCTTTGGATAGAGCCCTATGAACACGGAATGTGGATAGGACTGTGCACTTCTGCTCAAAACACCATCTTCTCTGAGAATGCCATCACAGTCACAGGGGTGGCATGGATGAAGAAGCGCTGTGCTGGGAGATGAATGCAACCAGGAGGAGGAACAGCTTAGATAGAAATGTGCCAGTCCGTTCAATGTGGCATCTATATAGCACTTCTTGTCGACACGTCTCTAAGTGCTTCCCTGCCTTTGATTCCAGATCCTTGTCTGCTCTTTTTTCTTTTTTTCACGCCTTGCTATCAACCTTCCTGTAAAGGAGGATCTGCACTATGATGATTTCCAAACCCAAGACTATTTTTAAAGGCTGGAAAGTAATATGACTCCTTCGAAGACATACAGGAGTGCAAGGCTTGGAGTTAGTAAAATGAGCCCCTTTTTTTCTGTTTTGTTGTTTTGGGTTTATTTCTGAGCATTCTGAGTGTCCCTGGTAGCCTTCCTTTTATTTCTGTAGTGTCACTGGGACTGGGCACAAGCCAAAGGGGAGCACTGGGGGCCAGTTTTGCCTGCACCCTTTCCTCCTGACTGTGAAGTAACATCCACACAGCACACTGCTGCAGTGACAGCCATTGCCTGGGAAGGGGCACAGTGGCTACCAAGCACATACGGGAGTGGCAAGGCAGGTGAGGAGTTGCACAAACCTCCCTGGTGCTGATCCATGAAATGCATAAGGCTGTGGGTCATGTCTGAACATGCTGTCCCCAGCATCCCTCTCTTGGGCTTCAGCTCTCAGTAGCTGTACCCTGCTGTGCAGAGGTAGCTCTTTCTGCATGCTGATGAGCAGTGCTGAAGACAGGTGTGCTTGTTTTTGGGCTGCATTCTGGCTGGGCTCATGTTGAGTGCAGCAGGGCATACGGGAGGCTTACAGCTCTCAGTGTGCATCCCCCAGCATGCTGCTGCCCACAGTCCCCCTGGCTGTCACCTCCTGAGGTCACACACGTGCACCACTGCCATGTAGAAGGCTGTTCACACACACCAGCAAGAGGCTCACTACCCAACAGATGATGTCTGCTCATTTTTAGCGTTTTTTTTCCACCAGGACTTGTGTCCTTTTCCACCAGGACTTGTCCAGCCACAGTGCAGGTCAGCAAAGGGGTTGTCGAAAATACTTCCACTCCAAAGCACAGACACTGGCTGTCTTATCCCTTACACTGTAGGGAAGCCTGCTTTTAACTCTTGCCTGTTCTCTCATCTGGTTCATCTGGTGCACCATGACTTGTACATCTGAGCAGCCCCTGAGGAGGGGCTCAGGACTGCATACTGCTCAGGTGTGGGCTCAGGTCCCTGCATTCCCATGGGCTGTGCTCAGTGCCAGCCCATCTGTGTCTCTTCCTGGGAGCTGCTGAGGGCATGAGCAGCAGGGGAAGAGGAGAGGCCCAGAAGAGAGGACAGAGAGTCTGTGGTGCAGACAGGTGTCAGTGAGAAGGGAGACTTTGGCAAGCACAAGTTTCACCAAGAGCACAGCAAAAAAACAGGTTCATGATGTAGTAGAGTCGGAAGTAATGGGAAGAAAAGGAGAGACAGGGGCAAACAGAGAGATTTGGAAGCAGGGGTAAAGGGGGAGCAAAAGGGACAGAAGAGGGAAAGAGAAAAGCTGATGAGAAGACAAATAGCAGTAAATAGGATTATGAAATAAGTAAATGTCAATAGCGATCTGCTTGGAGTACTGGGCAAAGGATGATGAACTTGCAATCAATTAGAGGTGGTGAATAAGCCATGTATTAGAGTCAGCCAGCCAGCACACAATCAATCAATAGCAATGCAGAATTGGAGGATGGGAAAAAGTTCTAATAGCAGACAGGTAACACATTCATTTCCCTCTTGGTGGGATGCTCCTAGGACTGTAGACTTGCACGTCTGGAACTCAGAGGCTGAGGAGTGGGATTGTGCTGACAGAGTACTCTTGCACATCAAAGAAGTGTCAAGCTGGATGGCTGTCAGGATGCTCATACAGATTCTCTATCAGATTTCAGATGTGCTTTGAATTCCTGCCACACCTTGAGGAGGAATAAAGAGAGCAGTCCATACAGTTTTCTCTCTCTGGAAGATATTGGCAGGTAAGATTGAAGCACTTAATGGCAAAAGGTCAGCTCTCATGAAGGACTGGATTGTGGCTGGGATTTCGAGACTCTCCTCCACCCCCCACCTCCCCAATATATATGCAGAGAATTGCAACTACCTTTTTTACTAATCTTGCCCGCAAAATAATGTTCAGATGCTGCACATAAAATCAATCTAACTGACAGCAGGCAAGAAAGCATAGCCTAGATGTCCCTCTAACTGCATCATTCTCCCACCTGTTCCCTAAAACTGCTGGCATGTATCCTCCAGGAATTTGGATCTAAGAGTTCCTCATAGAACACAGGGAGGATGTAATTAATCTGAGAAGAAATATCTGCTGATCAAGATAAAATACAGGTCATTATTAATACAAGAGAAATCACAAAACATCTGCAGAATTTTTTTTTATTTAAAACTTTTGTCCATAGGACGTGACCTGAGTGCCTGATACACTCTTTGAAAGACACCTTATCTCATTTTAGTTTTAATCTGTAACTCCACTGGATTGCTGCCATGCTCCCAGAAGTTTGCTGCATGGCATATGCATGTCTGTTGCACTCTCTCTCAAAATGTGTCAAAAAAGACACATTTTTTATAGAACATGCCAACAGCAACCCAACATCCTCTGCCGTCCTGTCCTCCTCCCAGACAGTGCTTTCAAGCTGTGGGGTTTGTCTGCAGGAGGCACCTGAGCACAGCACCCTCACCTCCTCCCACAGAGGGCTGTGCACCAAGCCTTGCCATATGTACCATGCCCAATAACGAATGAAGAAGGGATGGGATATATTATCCAAGGAGGGAAAGAAAGCTCAATCCAATGAACAATTTGCCATATGAACAAACACATGGCAAACCTCTGCAGAAGGGAGCAGCAGTCATCTCACTGTGTGGTTTCTTTGCAATGACCTATTCCAGCTCATCTAAATGATGGGGTGAGTGACGGCTAGTTTGCGTTTTCTTGTGTGCCATTCATGTTGCATGGCTCCTTTGCATCTTGTGCATGCTCAAAGGAGTGCTTGTCTTTAGTTTCTTGACTTCTAAAGTGCTGAGAAATGCTGTCTGAATACTGAGCTGTCAGTGGGAAAGAAGCTGCACTGTCAGGCTCTAAGATGCCTTAATGCTCTTTATCATGACGTGTCCTTGAAGCTGCACAAAACAGCTGCTGCTGAACAACTTCTCAAGACTTCAGCTCACAGGAGTCACAGCATTTCTGCTTCACCACCTGCTCTGGCTGACTCTGGGTTAGCAGCGTGCTTGGCATTCTATACCAAGCAACCTGCATGAAACAGAAAACCTGGAATGATGCTGTGCAAGTCAGCAGCATGGCTGCTGCTCCCCACAAGAGCAGGTGTACCTTGCAGGAAAAATGCGGCCACCTTTTTGTTTGCCTCTACACCACAGGGTAAAATTCACCTGGAAGGACATTGGTCATTCATTTCAAGGCAGATCTGGAGGCTCCCAGCACAGGTACCATTCAGCATCCTAGGAAAACGACCCTAGAAGCTGTGAGAGCAAGGTAGATGTGGTCTCCACTTCTATGTGCTCACAGGCTTCTGTAAACCTGATCCTACCAAGCACTAAACAACATGTGAGACCTGTAGGGTACTCTTTAATAATCTGTATTTCACACAGTTTGTGTGTAATTATGATCAAAACCAGTGGATCCTTTTTTACTGCTCCATACATCTGGTAACAAACATTTTTCTTGCTTTTGGGGAAAGGTGAAAAACTCAAATTTTCCTGGAATCCACATTTCTTTTTCTCTTGGTGGCTAGCCCTTTGAATGTGTTTCCAAGGAAAAAAGAACTGGTATTTTGTGTCTTGTTACAGTGTGGAGCTGTATGATGGCATATTGCTTATGAGTGTCTAAGGTGCAAGAAAATACTTGTGTGTCAGTGAAGCAGACTGCCATCCTGGTTACAGCTGCTTGATGGATGACAGACTGCAGGAGCACAGAAGAAAAGGAGAAGGCTGTGACCCAGGAATTAGGGGCTCCTTTCTAGTGGCAAAGAAATATAACAGAAAGATAACAGAAAGGGGCAGTCAGTGGCCCAGCACAGTGAGTTGAAAGGCCAGAGCATGGCCCACAGTGGAAAGTATGGTCCTGCAGAGAGTTACCATTTTTTTGGATTATACTTTCTCCCACAGTCCCTCAGAAGAGGGAGAGAAAGGAGAAAAAAATAAATATTCTGTTTTGCCTATCAGAGCCTTGATACATCTCCACAGACAGCATCATCCTCCTTCTTGGCAGTCAGATCTTTTTTCTCTCCCAATAAAAGAGCCTCTGGAGAGCAACTAAAATGAACAACTTCACTAGAGCAGCTTAGGACAGCACGCGCCGCCCTGCATGGCCAGATTGAAATCTGAACTTCTGCCCCTTCCATGCGCATGAGTTCATATTTTGGCAAGTCTGTAGAGTTTCTAAACAATTATATGTTTAGTAGACTGGTTTGAAAGGGGAAGCCACTCCAGAAAAGTAAATAAGATTCAGAGATAAGTTTCTTGAGAAATTAAGGTCTCAATGAATACACAAATATACAAAGGATGTATAAATAAATTACATTTATAAATAGTATACTTGTGTACCATTATTCATACTAGCTTTCTTCTCCAGTTACTGTTTAAAAGACAATTGTTCCATAAGCATATTTTTCTTAACTGTATTCAAGATGGCCAACACAATGGCTTGAAATCATTAGAACACACAATAAAAAGATGTTGCTTTCCTACAGTAAAAAGAAACATTCCTATATAATGTCTCTCACTTTATTTTAACACATTCAGAGAAGTTATTAGTCTTGTTCATCATAAAACAGTAGTTTGTCCTGTTTTCCTCTTGCTAGTAGCAGGGAGCAACCTCACTTTCCAGAGTAGTTCACCTTCTCTCACTGTCCTCAATGCCAGAGCCAGTGGCTACTGTGGGGACAAACAGGGAAGGAGCAACCAAAATAAGCTGCAGCCCCTCTATACTTTTCAGACACTCTGTTAGAAAGCCCAGCTCAGAGACATTCTTGGATTTTTAATCTGGTTGTTGAAATATAATCTGGGGAAAAAAAAAAATCTCTGTGTTATAATGCCCTATAGACCTGTGGTAGCCCTTGCTGATCAGTTTTACATATGGATGGTGCCTAACTCACACTCTTTGTGCAGTAGGAGGAAGCTTTGCAGACCCTTTCAAAGTGACCTATAATGCCCAAGGGACAGGCCAGCAGAGCACCTCTGAAACACCTAACACAGGTGACTTGCTCAAGGATACATGAGAAATCAGTAGTAGAACTGATTTTGAAAGTTAGAGCATCAAACTTACATCCATCTTCCCAACTAGTCTTTTTCTGGTGAATAATTGGGCAATATATCACTAATTGGAAGGTGATGGCTAGGCATTTTCAGGGTACACTATTATTACTATAATGCTTCATGGTTTGATTTCCAGTTTGAGACAAAAGGTCTAAGTTTCATTAAAAAATAAACTTGCTTGCTGACAAACAGACTTTTTAGATTCTGTTAAAGTGGATACCTCAAATAGGAGGCAGCCAAAAATCACTAACCTAGTTTGCAGATCTCTCTGCCTTTCAGCCATCATTTGCCTGAAAAAAAAAAAAAAAAAAAAAAAAAAAAAAAAAAAAAAAAAGAAGCAAAGAAAAGAAACAGAATTTCATTCATGTTAAGAAGCTTATGATGTCACATGTGAAATGTCAACAGATAGCAACTTAGACTAATCCCTAAAAGATGACCTACTTGAAGGTGTTTGACATACCAGGCAGTCTCCCTATACTGCATCAGTGAATGACATTTTTATGAAGCCAGATTTTAAATGCATCAGATTTTGTGCTAACCAGATGATTTAGTGTTGGATCAAACTTTGATTTCCTAGTCTAACATTCAAGACAGAGAGTGTTAAAGACACAATAATCTCACAATAACCTACAGACCCGAAGCTTTCACATTCCTTTAATTCATTTTTATCTGATCCCTTCTTTTTTATTACCATAGATATGAAATGAGAATTTTCTTATAATTGCTTTTCTTTCCACCGAGATCTAACTCCCTCCAGGTTGAAGGTTTGCTTTTCCTACAATCAAGGGAGTGTCAGCCCCAGACTGGTGGGAGCAGAAGTATAACCTTAACAGGTACAGATCAAAATTACAATGAAATACATATCATGTAGATAATTTTAGGGGAAAAGAAAATTCCACCCAGTCTAGACCTTTCAAATAACCAGGGAGGGTTTTTCTCTCTCAACAGAGGTATTTTTCCATGTGGCACTGAACCCAAGAGATTCGAGATTACGTCAAGATAATAAAGATGATGGCTGAGCAAAATTCAGCCCTGCCCAGAAGGCCAGCCCAAGGTCTTAAATGATCTCTAGGCTTTGTGCTGACCCCTGACTGTCTATGCAAATAAAATGGGTAGGCATCATGCCTGCACTGAGGCTGGGAAAGGGCAGGGGCCAAGTGTGGTTGTACAAGCCATTCATTTCATGCTCTTGTCTTCTTAATTTCCTTGTTTCATCAGTGCTTTTTGGCTTAAAGTTAACAACTCTTGGATGTACCTGTAAGAAGTCTGCCAATTAAGAGGTATTTCGTTGGGAATGGTTGCAGAGATCCCCTGGAGGTGCTGAGAGAGGGGTTTTGACACCCGTCAGTGCAACCTGTGTGTGGCCAGATGGGATGCAATAGAAATCAAATCAAACATCACTGCAGCCCCCTGACACACTCCCATGCCACAGGGGTGGATAGGGATAAGTGCTCATTAGCACGTGAAAGAGACTCTTATTTTAGCTGCAGGTTATTAGGTATGGAAGCCTGTTCCTCTGTGTGCTGCCTGGTGTGGAGACACTTGAGAGAGGCTGGTTCCAGGACCTGCCACTGAAGGTGGCATCTTAGTGAAGATGGAAAAGGTTGGTGGAAAGAAAAAGAGTACTAACGTAATGGGGTCAGCACTGCAGAATTAGGATCTTTGAAAAGGCAGGATCATTTTGGGAATGTTTATGTGATAATGCTGTATGCCTAGCATATTTTATAGCATTAAGAAAAACCCCACCAAGCAATCACATTAAAGATGATGTAGTAAATAAAATAAATAATTGATATGTGCAAACCAGCTATATTGACAGTGACTACTGCACAGACCAGCTTTGTATTCACGGACAGCTTCCAAACCTAAGTGAGAAGCAGGGGACATAAACAAATCTTGCAATGGCGAGTCAGATTTATGGAGGTTTAATTTCTTGCCTGTGTCTGTTGGCTTCAATCAAAATTGAAAAGCAAGTGAGAATGGACGCAATCTCTTCTTTAAAATGCAGAAGGAGTACAGAAAATTGAGGCCTTCTGGAATGTTACTAGCTGTTTTCCACCTCCAGAAAGGGAGAATGCTTATTACACATCACTACTACGTTTTTCAATAAAAGCAAAGCCTGGCACTTTTGTGAATGGTATGAATATTTTATTAATCTTATCCACCCACTGTGGATCTGACAGAAATAACTTTTCAACCTAAAAGAAAAATAGAACTGATACTCCAGATAAGCAATTGTCAGAAAAAAATGGGACTTATCACATTAAATGATATTATACTGGCTCTTTAATATGATAAGCAGTTATCAAAGTGGTCTCACCTGCACCTACATGGATTTTGCCCATATTTTACAGAAAGTGTATTAATATTTTACAGGCATTTTTTCTGCATACAAGGGAAAAAATACAGTGGGGGACAGTGGGAGACAAAATCTTGTAAGCCTGTAATAATGGAAAGCTCAACAAAGCTTGCAGTAGGCTGCAAGTATGGATGAGAAAACAAAGCAGCCTATTTATTATAGCACAACAATTATCCAGGCTGCAGGATCAATTTTAGACAGCCTAGCTGGTTATTTTCCTTAGGTCTTCCTCTAATCCTCCATTTGACTTTCTGTTATATGAGCTCCAACTGTTCAAATGAACCAGGGAAAACCTGCTCTAGTGTCAGTGATGGTCTGTGTTCTGGGGGACCATCACCTGTGGCACCCTCTTGCCATTGCCAGCACAATCAAGAAAAGGGCCTGGATTCTCTTCCCTCTTTTCAAATCATGGTCTAATTTCTGGAGAGAGAACTCCTTACGACCTTGTGTGAACTGGAATTTTACTGACAACTCACTTATTTTGGGAACAACAGGGAAAGGGTGTGCTGGCAATTTTGCTTGACTGCAGAATTGTGTTCACCTTTGAGTCTTCTTCAGAAGATATGCCTTTTGGTTGGTTTTGTTGTGCCAATATTGCCTTATGGCTAAGAAATAGATAAAAATTCAGGTGTGGACAATGAAATACTATGTTTAATCCTTTTTGCTAACAAAAGTCTCTTATAAAAGGTAGGAAGCAAATACAAATTTTAATTGCACTCTTTGATACTAATTATTATGCAAACTTGGCATTCTTATATATTAAATTTCTGCTGTAAGAGGTAAGTAAGGTTGTGCACACTCTCTTATATACTGCAACATTTATTATTTATCTTACCATTTTTTGTGTATATATATGCCTATATATATACACACACGTAGTGGACAGATATGTGCATGAGTATTTGTACACAAGAGTAAATGCACAGGACAGTGTCAGTGTTATCTACTCTCTCTCAGAATATTTATGAACTTTTTAAGTTGTTAGATGAAGGTGAAAAGTACATGCTCTAAGAGGATGTGAAGTGACTCAGACTTAGTGTAGTACTGAAGTTTGGGCTATTCAGCTTAGGGGAAAAAAAAAAAATACGAAACTTATTTTTTTGGTGAAGAGGCTATTTTCCAAAATCATTACATGAACTGGGAACCAGTTAAATCTTCCTCTCAACTTTCCCAGTGTCTGAAACCTAGGTCAGAACCAAATGAAAAGTGAAAGTCATTACTCTTTGGGGTGGAGCCAAGATGGGAGATGTTACTTGCATCTCTACTTGCAGCAAACTGCATGAATTATGACCGGGCGTGAGTCCCTGAGGACATTCTGCATTTTTAAATTCTCTCAGCCCCTGTCCTCTCTGAACAGGCAGAAGTTTTGCAGAGCCACGCTGCAAAATTTGTCAGTGATGACATTTTGTAGGCAGAAAAATGGATGCTGAAATACAAACCTTTTTTTAAATGTATGCTTGTACATAGAAACAGACAAAATGTATAAATAATATTTTATTTATTTATTTACATAAATAAAAGTGACTTCAAAACCAGGCTTTGCATGGAAACATGATAGACTTTCCAGGGGACATCACAGCGCAGTTGAGCTGGCCACTAAGGCATCTTTTGAAGTATTTCTTGAAAGTAATATGATTTTGTCAATTTAATGTCTTTGTTCCCTGAATGGAATAATCAATTAGATTTCTGAACACTTGGTTTTCTGGAGGATGGTTTGGTTTTGTTATTCAATACCAGACTGCAAAGTTTGCTTAGTAGTTTCGGGGTTTTGGTTGGTTAGGGTATTTTTTTAGGATTTTTTAAAGAGCGTGCTTCTAGTCCATCTGTTTTAGTAAAGGGTGCACAAGTTTCTGATATATCTGTGCCAGGTGTGCTGGTTGATTTTCTGCTCCTAAAACTTTCTGCAGCTGGGAAATGAACAGTCTCCCAACAGCAGCCTCACTCCATCTTTTGTGTAAATGTGCAGTGAGTGGGGTCAAATGGAAGGGCTATGATCAATAGAGGGTTTAGAGCAAAGTAAAGATAACCTAAATATTTGATGATAAACAAACCAACAAAGAATATCCAGAAATGTATGGATGAATGCCATTGTGAAATCCCACAAAGACTGATTTATTCTGGCCAAAGTTGGAATATCCCACATGTTTCCAAATAGAACAAATATTCCTAATTTCTGCCACGTTTTTGGCCATATGCACAGAGAAGAATCTCTGAAGATTGTTTCAGAGACAATTGATGAGACTAGGACTGCCTAATAGGAAAAAGCTTCTGCAAAATGCCTCAAATTGAAATTAGTTGGTTTTTCTTGCTTTAGGAAGAGAAGGGAAGTGACTCTGGATCAGACCAGGGGTCACCACAGCCCGTTGCATTGCCTTGGACAAGAAGTCCAGGTGCCTAGGGGCTTGCATACAGTGATTTTTTTTTTTTTTTAATAATTTCACAGTTTCCAATGATTTCTGGGCTTCCATAAGGAAGAGAAGATGTATCTGTATTTAACTCTCAGTGGAAAGTCCATGGAAGAAAAATCACTTCTTAAGCCCCCTTCCCCCCACTCAAGGTACAGCATTATCCAAAGGGTTGGACATGAGCTTCTGTTGCAGTTTTGTTCTTGCAGTGGCTGGAACATTTGCAGTTCTTGGCAAGGGCTGTTCACTTACCAATGATTCAGCCTCCAGGAATCAGCACAGTGGCAAAACTGTTCTGTGGCAGCTCAGGGACAAACTTACAAATCCTACCAGAACCCCTCTTCCTTGTCCATTTTCTTCCTTTTTATGAGGTGGGAGGAATGATGTGAAGCCTTCTTCTGACATTTAAATACATGATCTGATGAGTTATTTCTGAAAAGCACCCAAAATAAAAAGAATGATGAGAAGACACTTGGTTCTTCCTACTAGTCAGCTGTAGCAACTTTTTATCTCCTAGCCTTTTCTAAGCTTCTACATTAATAAATTCCCTACTCTTAGCATTTAGACTAATCATGTATTTCACAGTTAACATTTATGTTTCTGCATTTTGCTTATGTTTTGGATTTTTTTGGAGTGTCTCATCTCTGCTTCTAAAACAGAACTTGTCTTATATGCAATGGCTCCAAATCAGTTGCTTTGGATTGCTCCCAGGCCATGCTTCTGTCTGTCCAGAAATGAAATTTTGGGTACCTGGCACTGTGTCAAAAATATGTATTAAATTAAAATATGTATTATATTAATCCATCTATCAGCCTGAAGATTGGAGTGTTCATGTTCTATAACATTTTCTCAGCAGACCTGTAAGCTTTTTGTCTGTAGGTCTTTGACTGGACCTCTCATAGCCTTTTCTTGCCATCTACACACCAATGTTGTGGTTTCTGGAAATTGCTTCTCTGCTCTCTAAGCAGGTTTAGACCCAGGGACTTCCTCTTCTATTTTCACACTCCTTGGGCACGGACTGTGACCATACTTCTCCTTGCCTGCTGCCAACATGCCTCAGTTTCCAATCGTGTGTGTGCCTGGACTCACTCACGCAGAGCATGAGCAGTGAGGCTCCACTGCTCTGTTGGCACCTGTAGAGGCTTCCACCTCTGAACTGCATCCTCACTGAACCCAAGTACAGGTCCTGGCATGGGCATATCAGGACACAGGTCCATGCAATTGGCTGTCACTTGAAACCTATAGAAGAGTACAGTCTGCAGTGTCATCCCACACAGTTATTTCAGCACCTTGTATAAACCCTTTTGGATGAAATTCCTCAGATGACCCTATGAAAAGCCAATGGCAATGACGTATGGTGTCAAGTGTTTTGCTCCTCTTGGAGCAAAGGAATTGGACTGCATTTCAAGCTGGGACCCAAGCACAGTCCTTGAACACGAAAATGATGCTTTGTGGGAGCATGTCTTACCCTGTTTGTTTAGAGGCAGTTGATCTCTTCTGAAAGGAAGGGAAGGCAAGAGCATGAATGATGACCGACAGTACATACAGTGTCTCCATTTACCTTGCTGCTCTCTGAAACAGGAGCACACATGCTGGTTTCCCATGCTTTAGCCAGTCAAGAGTTATGGAAACCAAGGTGTCATGCAGCTTACCAGACCAGCAGACCAAACTCTCAATTGCTGTCTAAGGTGATCCACAAGATCCTGACACAGGGTAGGCAGCAGCCTCCTCCAAAGGGTCCCAGCCCTGGAGACACCCTTGTAAACAAGCCCACCTGTACTCATCCCCTGCAAAGAATGTGAACAGAGACTCTTCTGGGCTCCAAAGTTGTCTTAGTAGTAGTCCAATTTCTGCACCAAAGCAGAGTGGCAATGTGTAATACTTAGGCTGTATTCACCAACAGGCAAGGGATCAGGAAATTTAGCTTAAACAACAGAATCTAAGTGAATCCGTTCTGTGAAATATAAGGAGGCAGTTAGGTGTGGATTAATCCCACTACTTACAGTGATTTGGAAATATTTTGCTGACAGTAGTGCTGAGCTTCCCCTGAACACGTTTTTGCAGGACTACATTGGAAACACACATGACCTGTCCTTGGAACTGGAAGGCTGGTCCCTTGGGGTGCCACCACCAAACATCCTCTCAGTGCAACTGGGACAACATTCTTCAGTCACATCAAGACACGCTGAAAAAAGAGGGCGACCACAACACCAGGGCTGCCAGGTCATGATGATGGTGCAAGCTGGCACAGACTCCCCAAAGTACACAATTGCTAACCTGATAGAAATGCAGCTGAGGGCTTGTTCCTGGCCTGGATTAGACTTGTACTGCCAGATGATGTGGTAGATACAGTGCTGGTATTAATGAATGTTGAATCACAGACTCGGTGAATGATACCAGGGTCAAGCCCACTCCAAGTTCCAAAATTTCTGTGGCTGCTGAATGTATCCCCTTATGCTACTCAATGAATCCATGTGATGAGATAGAAAACATTTTTATTATTTATATTGCCTCAGGCAAGAAAGGGGATGCAGGTAAGGAGCATAAGAACAGAGTGTCAATTAGAGCTAATATTAGTCTGACCAACCTGCCTTGACATTGAATGCATTGGAGAATTCCCTCTACCATTATAAAGTGTGCTCTTCTGCATAAGTCTGATTTCATGCATATACCATTGGAAATATGTAAGGATATTTCAGTAGGTCCAGGCTGATCCTGGTAGCAGCAGAACCAGTGTAGAGGCAGAACATAACCACTGCCTTCAGAGGGAAAAAATACATAATCTGCACCATAAAGAGGTGGGCTTCTACTTAAACTAACAGAAAAAGGTGGCTAATATTAGATTAGCTTAATTTCTGTCTTAGACATACATAACAAATACACAACATAACAAATAGTTCATGGCAGCTAAGTGTGAGACAGATCATACTCTTCTCATCCAAACTTGTGGAAGAATGTGAAGAAATAGTGAAGGGCAAGGTCCCCCTCCACCTTCCAGCATTTTAAAAGATGTGGACTCCTCTCCCCCAGATAACAAAAATCAGAGCTCACCCTGAAATTCTGCAAGTCTGTTTTTTACTAAAAAGCCGTATCAGTGAGCCAATTAAATGCTTGTGCATATCTGCAAGTTAGCATGGGGGCCTGGCAGCTTCTGTGCCTCTGGGGAAGCAATTGGTCTTGCTACCACCAAGAGCACTGCTAAGGTAAGAGCATGTTCTTCTCAGGATGTCCTATGGGTCAGGGGTAGGTGTGGTGTAAGTCAGTAATGGAAGTGAAGAATAGTGCAGGAATTTAAACAGCTCTCAGATTCTGCTCTCCTCTTTTGCAGCCCAGAACCCAGGCTAGTGGGCTATTTGGCAAATGGTGTCAGTCCTATAGCAGCTTGTTTATCATAACATTTGAATTCAGCTGGTTCAGTGTGGTACATATGTTTGCTGTTAAGCTCAGCTGGTACAAAATGTTCAGTATAACTGGTGTGCAGGACACAGGAAGCAACAAACTGGTCTAGACTCAGACTCTGTTTAGATGTGTATAAAGAGAAGCTGAGCAAACCATTAAAAATGAAAACCACTTACAGGATCAAATTTAAAACACTTTTTCTCTGGTAGTTAATTTTTTTAACCAACTCACAGTGAAAAATGTATTCAGGTTCAAAATATATTTTATTGTTCAAACAATAAAGAGTTAAAGCTTGTGCTGAAAACAGAATACCATACTACTGCCATAGCCATACCCCTGGAGAGGCTGTAGTGTGGATAGAATGGGTCTGTTTTAAACACAGCAGACCTCCCGTGTGGCACAGATATTCCTTGTCTCTACTAACAACCTTGATACAGATGTCTTGGCAGGCCTTCCTGCTGCCTACATCTCTTCAGTATTTTTACAGATGAAAAAGAGGTTGCCAGCAGGGAATGTCGCAGCATGTAAGGAATTAATTATAAGTGATAATAATCCAGCAGACTTATAGTGAGATTGAAATGTCTCACAAAATCGTTTTTGTCCTTGAAAGGTGGATACTGGCTTTTTCGTACAGTCTAACCTAGGGACATGCAGCAAAAAAGCTCTCTTGCAAGCCCTAAAATGAAACAAACCATATCAACAAAAGCACTTTCCCACTAGCAAAGTGCCACAGGGCATCAGCTAACAGAGCTGCAGCAGTTTGCTGTGCAGACTTTCCACACTACTGGCAAAGCTCAAAGATGGACCAGGTCCCAGAAGCTTCTGAAGGTTTTCTGCAAGTGAAACTATGGTTTTCCAGGATGCAGTTAGGTGTGGATTAATCTTTTGGCTAGCTGTGCTATGAGTTTTGGCAGAGTGTGTGGTCTAATCAAAGACAGTGATCTTGGTGGCCAATGTATTGTACCTAAACCCATAATAATCCCTTCATCACCTTACCAGCAGTTTGGGAGGCAACAGATAGTGGCAGAGTCTCCTGCAAAATGCCTTGTGCCCAGACACTGCACACGGGTGCAATCACCATGGCAGAGTGGGTACCAGGCAGCAGCACAGCCTTTTTGGCATTGCCTAACTCAACCCTCATCCTGTATGAGACCTATTTGTGGCATGGGAGGACTGCAGCCTCGTGATCACTCCTGGTAAGGCCTGCCCTGGGTGCTGCACAGTGGCAGAGCAAGGGAAACCGTGGAGCTGCTGGCCCGGGGCCAGGGCGAGCGGCTGGGAGATGCCGGCTGATCCCTTCACTGCCACTGACGTGACCTCCCTGTGTATCCCTCTTGTTTCCTCTGAGGCAGGATACGGTTTGACCTTCCAACAGCCACAGAAGGCTGGGAATTGTAGCAAAAAAAGGGGCTTTACAATGGCGATTTCCAGCTTCTGTTACCCTCAGTAGTATGGGGATGATGACAGGGATGAACTGGAGGTTCAGAGGGGAAACAGACCTTCCAGGCTAAACAACATACCCTAATGCTGCCCACTGCCCTTGGCAGGTGGGATTTCACCTGCAGTCTGAAGAAGCTATGAGGAGGGAGCAGCCACTGCTTCCCCTTGCCAAGACAGGTCTACAGAGCTTTGCTGCTCCTGGGTCTCTCAGGCCCTCTTTCAGCAAGGTATTAATCTTGCAGTTAATGCAAGCAGCTACCCAGTGTCACACTGGGATTATGCGTGTGTTTATGGCTCCTGCTGAATGGGAGTCTTAATGCATTATGGGGAAAACATTAAGGAAATTGGCTTGAAGGCTTGGAAAAATCATTACTGTATTTGCCCAGACTGAAAACACAAAGTGTTTACCTCTTACTTTTTTTTCAGGTAATTAACAGATCTTAGTACATGATAATTAACACCTGAGCTGTCAAATCTAACACTGACCATTTTTCCTATTAATTAAACACTGTAACATCAGATGGAGTTTAGAATAGATATGTTTATTAGATTTGGGATGGAACAGTATTTTTAGAGGAAGTATCTGGTATACTGGTTTGGGGGTGGTGATGAAACAGTGCTTAATAGTCCTGTTATCTTACCTACTCATCGCACAACAATCCAGGAGCAATTATCTAGTATCTTATGAGAAGCTGTATGAGCTGCCAAACTTGCTCAGCGAGTCTCTCGGAATCCAGATGGATGACAATAGGCTGAGAGCTACAGGACCTGCTGGGATGTTGTCTATCCTGTCCTGGCCAGGAGAGCAGCAGCAGCATCCCCAGAGGGCAGCTAGGATGGGCTCCCCTCATGGCCGATCCTGCCCACACTGATGAAAAGCCATTTATCTTTCAGAGGCTGGGAAACTGACTAAAAAACCCAATCCCTCACAGACTCAGAAGTAAGCATGACCTTTTCTGAGCATGTTCTCCTTTATCTTATGCTCCTCAGTTTCAGTTTTATCAATTCCCCACATATTCAACCTATATTAACTCTTTTCTCACTGTCTTCAGACCCACTGCAGGCATTGCAGGAGACTGCACAAAAAGGATGTTATTCTGTCTGGCTAAGCCTCATGCTAAGGCTGAGGTGCCATGGGCATGAGCAACCAGAAAAATTTTTTTAAATCTAGATAGCTGCTCAGCTGCATGACATAACACTCCCATTTACAAAAGACAGGAGACACACCTAGAAGGCCTAGTTTGGAAATAACAATAACAAAACAACGTGTCCTATCCACCCTGTTTGAAGGGCAGAGGCACATTGAATGCTTAGGGGAAAAGTGGTTCTGAAACCCAGTTATTATTGTTGTTTTCCCAAAACACAGTTGATGGCTAAAGATCAACAAGACCATGGCAGTTCTCAGGCTGCTCAAGGAGCTCGAGAATGGTGACACATTAAGACTTCAGAGTAATAGAAATCTTGATGTTAACCCTGATGTTTAAACTTCATGGTGTTCATTGTTGTTGAGATTCAAGTTCTTAAGCAGATGATGCAAATAGTGGCTACCTTCAAAGAGCTCAGATTTTGAACAGGGCTTCACCAGTGATATGCTGGTTTCCCCTACAGTAAGAGACTTTTCTTGTCAAGTCATGGAATATGGCATCTTCTGCCTGTACAAACTTTGTTTATAGTGTAAATCTAAATGAGAACTTTCCCCACATTAGCCCTGCTCTTTAAAATGGCAACATGCGCTTCTTCATAAGCATCTTGGTTTTGCTCACCCATTACAATCTGGGGTAATAATGTGTCCTTCATCTAAAATCTGAGCATGGAAATTTGCAGCAGGGCAGGACTGGGGTATAACTTTAACAGAATTTCATTCAGCTGCTTTTTGATTTGCTAGAACAAGGAGTACCTAAAGCACATTTTTCTTTAATTGGGGGATTTGAGTTTTCTTTTGGATTTGGATTTTCTTTTGGATAAGGTTACTTGGTGAGTTGTTGGATTTGGAAGCCCCACTCATGTGGATGATTCTGTGGGGAGAGAAGCATGCTGGGGTTCTTACAGAGTCTTAGGGGTCCAGCTCTACTGGGGCAGTAGCCAACTCAGGTATTTAGTCCAGTCATTACTCAGCATCAGGCACAGTGCATCCCAGGGTATTTTTAGTTTGTGAATGCAACAACTGTACAAGGACTTTTGGGGGCAAAGCCTCCCTGTAAAGCATATTGGTTGTGACAGGAAGGCCTCCCTGGAAAGAAGAATGACTTCGGAAAACATTATTTAAAATCCTGGAGTTAAGAGGGATTACCAGACAAGTTTCTCACTGACTGAATGAGACCCATAACTGAATTGTGATCTGGGTAGCTTTCTGCTGCCTCACGCCATTGTGCAAATATGCCATTGCATGCCACCACCAAGGCTGTGCAGTTGCATACCTCCGAAATTGCCAAAGAGCTCAATTAGCTAACCCCATCATCATACACCTACCACTGCTTGTTCTGCTTCTGCCTTTCCTTTTTGACTCAAAAGGGTGGAGGAAACTATGTAAGCACTTTGCTTATTAGGAGTTACCATCTCCAGTTCCCAGATCTTGGGAAATGAGGGTGCTTGGTGATAACTGGCAGCCCAGGCCGTGTCTTTGCCCAGAGTCCCCTGTGGTACCTGGTGCATGGTGTGGGCTGGGTGTGGTGAGCAGGCTCTATGGGGTGCCAGTCATGCTTGTAATTTACTCAGTCTATTCACAACAGCTCCTGTATCTCTGGGTAGGGAATCCTGGATGGAAATGGGTGTGCAGAAGACAAATGCCAAGTGTGTTAGGTATCTCAGACCTCTAGCACTTATCCCACACAAAAATATAATATATCTGAAGAGTTTGGAACAAACTGAACCTGTATCATGTGTGCTATACAGCTAAGTGTGGTAAATCAAAGGTGTCTGCCATGTGTGGGACTTGCTGAGGACATGGACGCCACTTTGGCAGCACAGACGCAGATGGTCTCCCTTGTGCATAGTTGGTGTAAGAGAGAGAGAGAGTGTGTGTGTGTGTGTGTGTACAATGACTCTGGAGTCAGTGTGAAGCTGTCTGCTGAGACAAAATGTATTTGACACCTGCAAAATCTGGAAAAAGTCCAAATTCCTTTTTGGTTTCCTCATTTCAACAAAACTTTTATGCTGAAAAAGACAGCATGCTCACATAACCCCAGACTTACTGGACCCTAAGCTCAAGGTATTTTACTCTCCTGAAAGTGCTTGTACTGGTGGGAAGACATTTTAGTACTTGACTCAGTTGCTCCCCTGGAAAAGGGAGAATTGTATTTGCTGAAGGTAGTGAAAAAAATTGTTCAGGCCACAGGTGTCTCTCACACACCTGTGCTGCTCTGTTCAAATTAAGTACTGGTGATGGGTGTGTAATTGTGTTTGCAGATGTGTATCTGATGGGATTTTGGAAATGTTTGCTCAAGAACAAAAGGAGCAGCACCCAGTCCACTCCCCTTTGGCTGACACGGTTCTGCAGGGAGAGCTTGAGAAAGCCAGAGCTTCAGACTTGTCCCAGCCCTGACAGTGATGGAGATGGCAGCGTTACCTGCTTTGCATTCAGCGACCTTGCAGGGTTTGCAGGGCTGTGACAGTTTGGGAAGACTTTAAGAGGTGATTTTGGACCTGCCAAGCAAGCAGGGTTGATGGGTGAATGCAGGGCAGACAGTGAGCACCAGCCCTGCCCACCCCAGGGGCAGAGGTGGCCACAGCTGCCCTTCCCTCCTGCCCGAGGCCCAGCTCCCAGATCCTGCTGCTGCCTTCCCTCACCCAGCCTACCTGCTCGTCCCACTCCTCCTCCTACTACTGCTCCCAGTCTGACCAGCTGCTCCATGCCCTCTGCTACCTGTGTTTCCCTTGGCAATTTCTCACATGCAGGTCGGTGGCTGCAGGCAGCCCAGGCAAGGTTTCTTGCAGGGAAGGAGGGAGAGAGTAGCCCAGGGCTACAGAAAGATAATCTACTGTGCCTACAAAATTATTCTGTTGTGTCAAGGCCAGTGTTAAGCTATGTCCCTGTTCTTCTCATCGCTGTGTTCATCAAGCTGCACTGTGCAATCACAAATCTCATTAAGTGCCTTAGCCACACCAGGTCCTTCCTGCAGGGCCTCTTCCTGCTCCTTCCTTTTCCCCGTGGAATAGATCAGAAATATTCTTAATTTGCAAGCTGTGGCTAGTCAGTAATCCCATCAGTATATTTTTAAAGGACACAGATGTACAGCAGATTCTGGGCATGTCTGCAAAATCCAATTGGTTTTAGTTGAGGAACCATCATTTTTGATTGCTGTGCTCCCTCCACACTAGATAATCATTCTCATCTTATTATATTTCATTCTTGTTCTGTGTACTGATTTACAGCAGAGGAAAACCTACTCAGTGAAATATCCACCATTACTGATAAATTCTGCATGACATACATGATTAAATGTTATTTAATTTTTTAATGATGTTCATAAGTGTATATGAGTGTTCTCCTGGGGAATATAAATTTCCATGAAGCAACACTGAGCAATAAGCTACTCAGAAACCTGATGTGCTAAACAATTCACATAGGTCAGATGATCAAATGTGACTGTTCCAGGTTTAACATACCTCCTGATGAACAGAAAAAATTTTACCATGCCTGCAAAAAGAAATCTTTCCTTATTTGATTTTATACTACAAGCATCACCTGGCACCTTATTTGCAGCCTTGCTCTCATCTTGAGAGGCATCCATCTTGATCTTCTCCAAAAACATTATGCCTTTTAATTTGATATTGATCTGTTTGCTGAGGATTAGCATACAATTGTACAAACCTCTTAAAGCTTTATCATATCTTAATGCAAAACCCATACAAACCCTTTTCTATTATGACAGAAGAGTTTCTATCACATCCCTTAATCTGTCAGGCTTCTGCAGGAATGAAATATGTAGATATGATTGCAGAGTTTGAAAGTCCTGTTCTAAGCTGGTCCAGCTGCCTGGCAAAGGAATCTAAAGAAAATGTATCTATGCATCCTGCTCACCTCCATCCCTTTGCCAGAGTTTTGTAATGCAAGATGCCTGCATATGATACTTTAAACACCCCATCTGCAAGTGTATCATTAAGTGTATTTGATATCCTTTAGAATTGCTGATAAAAATTTCTTTTTTAAGATTGATTTTACACCCTTTTGCCTAATGTGTACTATCAGAAGCAAATCTTTTACACAGAATGGAATAAATCATCTGCAGTGATAAATATTGAGACCAAATTAGCATAAGCTGAAGACCAGTGGAACAACTTTCATGTGCTGCTGAAAGACTTTAGGTAGAGAAAAATACCAGAATCTCTTCCATGCCAGTCTGCCTTCTCTGCTAAACCCAGTACTTGTCAAGGATGCCAGGAGAAGCATTTGTTCTCCTCTTCACTGTAATCTTCTGACCTGTCTTATGCACCTGTACAATATTGTTATGGCTAACTGGATCAGAGTAAAATGTCAAATTGTTCTAACACACTTCTAATGAAGTGCATGTGCTGTTATAATGACCATAGCACAGGTGGCAGAATTAATTTCTTGCCTTGCCTTCATACTCAGCCATGGGCTCTGCTGCTTTCTTTGCCTTCTGTTCTTCCCCCCTACTCAGGTGTCTCCTTCATTTTGCTCTATTGAACAGCTATTCATTTGGTTGGGAGAAGTGAGAGGCAGCAGGATGGGCTGCTAGTGGAATAATTTAACTCTCACAGTGTGGGTTCTGTGCTCAGGATGGAATTCTGACTGGCCCCACTGCCCCTCATCCCAGTCTTGACTGGAAAATTGCCATCTGATAGTTTGCAAGACAGGAATCTTACACGTGAAACCTTCTGAACTAAAGGTGATGACTTAGTTACCTGAGTGTCTAGTGAAGTACAGACTGCATGCTGGCTCCCATAGGCACACTGCAGTGCACAAACATCATAACACATGAATTTATTGTGAATTTATTGAATAAATCCACTGATTTATTTGGATGGACTTCAATCAGTTTTCTTCCAGTTTACTGGAAAATGAGTCTTACAGAGGACAGAAACTACTAGTTACTATAACATGAATAATTACATCCTAGAGTGCATTATACATCACCTTCCTTTTCTTTAGTCTGTGAACAGTTAGTTCTTGCTGTTCGTCAATATCTTTCCTTTTTTAGACAAAAGAAATTAAGATTGAAACCAAGAGTACTTTTGCCTCCATGGGACCACAAACTGGGGAAAGCTCAGCTGCACTCACCCCTTTTTCCCACTAGGATATCCTAATAGTTTAGGACTGACAGGCTGAGATGGCCCAGTGTCACAGCAGTACTGGTGCTCATCCAGTGACACTTGAATGAGAGGTGAGAAAGATGTTTGCAAAGTGACAAACTCTGGATATAAATAGGGAAGTCACCCACGCCCCTTGTTTCCAATGAGTGATAGTAATAAGTGGTGTGGCAGCCTTGCTCTGGGTGGGCTCTGCAGAAGCTGGTTGACAGGCAGATAAGAGATAATCCTCAGAAGGATCCAGGAAGCAGCACATATGCAAGGAGGGAGGGGGCAGGCAAAGCCCAGGGAGAGAGCAGCCATGCAGCAGCCTTGCATCGAAACCAGGCCTTTTCATGCATTGCCTTTACATCTACATTTCTCCAGCACAGAAATCATTCTGCAGTGAACTTCCTCTGTAATAGACCTCGACATATTTTCCCAACCCAACGTTATGTGCAGGCAGGTGAGTGTTTTGAGTTCAGATTTCTACAGGAAAGGAGGAGCAGTTTCTTTCCTTGAAGATGGCTCCGGGTAGAGCTGTGCATGTGCTGTTACTGCTCTCCTGCATTTCCAGCCTCTCTCTCTTCCAGTGAAGCCCTTGCTCCCCTATCTGCATGAGACACTCTGTCTCTTCAGTGACTCCTCCCTCCCCATGTGTTTGTGGGGTCTCCTTTACCTGGGTATTCCCTTCACTGGACTAGAGTTTCCTGTTTGAGTCTCCCCATTTTAAACTTAGAGAAGAATTTAATGGAGGTCTCTCAGTGCTCTTTTTTCACTGTCTGGGTCCAACACTCAGTCAGGACCATGCAGCTGAAGCACTGTAGAGAAAGAAGAACAGCTTCCCTCACACCTACTGCAATCCCCTTAGTGGTGCTCCCTGGCCATCTTTTAGAAAAAGGCCATACTTAGCTAGCTGGGTTACTTGCCAATTCGTTTGCAGATCCTGAGCCAAAACCTCTGACACAAACAGGACCGGTATGCGACAAAGTGATACTCAATTATTCAATCAGTTCCTATTCCAACTCAAGCTTGCCGAGGAATAATAAATGACACAAAATGCTGGCTCCCCAATACATTGGGCTAATCGATCCCTTTATTTCTGGATCTAATCAGTGTTCCAAACTAATATGCATTCAAGCTTGCTTTAAATGCTTTTTTTGATGATCTAAATCTCTTGCTCTGCATATTTGGAAGCCCCTTTGCTCATAACCCCTCAGCAGGGATGCTGACAGCTGTTGTGGGGCTGATGGCTGCACCCTCCAGCTGCTGGGACAGGGGAGAGCTCAGCATCATACAAATGCAAGAGCTATATTTTGCCTAAGGGTAAAAAAATGGGGGGAAAATAAAGGTGAAATCTGAACATAGGCAGCATTGAAATGAGACTGGCACATCAGCTCGCAGCCGCTGGGGGAAGGGACAGTGCTGCAGACTGCTGGGCAGCTGCTCAGCACTGCCAGCTTTTCCTGCCAGCACTCAGGCATCAGATTTTTATTTTCTCTTGAAATCTCTCGAGGGGTGAGATGCTAAAGTGCAGTGAAGAACAGGATTGCAAATCACCAGCTTGTCTGGCTGTAATGATTTGAGGGCAGGATGTTATGTTGCAAGTGCTCCCCATCTGCATCCCCCTCTGGCAGGCACCCCAGCTGAGCTGTGCCCTGCTGTGCCGTGACCTACCCAGCACAGGGAGACCACAGCCTGCCTTGTAGCCAGCTCTGCCAGGGAGGGGAAGGAGAACCCAGTCCTAAACCCTGCTCATTTGCTGCTTTGTACTGAAATCCTACAAGAAAAGGCATGGGAGGAAAGATTGACATGTTCAGTAAATCCCATTAGCATTGCTGCAGTCCCAGTTAGGAAATACCATGTGTGTTCTCTAAGATCCCTGGACAAAGTGAGGGATTTTTTTTCTAAAGGGAAAGTAGGTGATCCAGTGCAGCTGAAGACAGCCTGCTCTTTCTGCTTGGTGCTGGTGGGGGGAACAGCCTAACACATCACCTGAACAGGATCCACCTCTTATGAATTCAGGAGTTTTGTCTGACTCAAAGGCCAAGCAGAATAAGCATGTGAATCTTTCTCATAGTAGAAAGTAGGTAGTAGTCTCTCATAGTCTCATGGTAGAAATTTTCCAGTTAGGCATGGAAGTACTGGGCATTTGCAGGTAAGCATGAGGTGATACCTGTCAGTAGTCCCACTGAGGTGAGGGGGCTGCTGCTGAGGTGGGGTGTAGGACAATCCTTGATGCAACAGCAAGACTGGGACCTTTGCACATCAAATAACTTTTTCAGTGTCTTTCCCATGCCATTTTGTCAGCAGCCAGTAAGCTTCATTGAGAGAGAGCCCCAGGGCTGGGACTGGCAATGCTTTGCCCTTCTCTGCAGGATGGAGATCATCCAGGTGCCTGTCCCTTTGGTCCCTGTGGATCCTGGTGCCAGCTCATCATGGCTAATGCAATCTGGAGAGGTGGCAGGAGGGGCTTAGGGTGTCCATGGCTATCCTGTTTGAGTCTCCCCACGGTCCTGCCTCCCTGGGTATGAGGAGATCCTTGGAAACCTGCTGTTATTATGCCAGGGTACGTGTCAGGCAGCAGCAGTGAGTACAGACACATTGTCAAGGGCTCAGTCTAGAAAACAATTATTAGAGCAGATAAAAGGAGGAGGACAGGGGAAGGGATTTAATCTGCTTTATTTAAAGTCACATTTAGTTTCTTGGCAAGGAAAGCCACAGAACATATTTTTTGGAGACCCAGCTACCCTAAAGGATTTGAATCTGACATGGCCACCACTTCTTTCTGACTTGAAACACAGGAGAGAGAAGGGATGGTATCTGTGAGGCAGATCTGAGCACGGTGAGTCATGCTTATCACCATCCCACTAATGCACCTAATTTGGACAATTAGGTTAAACTCGATGTTAACCTTCCCCACAGTTCTTTGAAAGCAAACCGAACTCTATCCAGGCCAGGGGTACATAATCCTCCATCTTCCGTGATTACTATCAAAGGCCCAGCATGCAACTTCATTTGTTATTGGTTGCAAGGTATGCTTAGATCTCAGGGTGGTTGTAACAGTGTAAAATATGTAATTAATAATGAGTAATAGCTCCATAATCTGTGGCTCTCCCTTCCTTCTTGATGTGTTCTCTTCCCAGCCACAAAGCACAGGAACCCTCAAGCGTTCCTTTAAATCATCTTAAAACCATTAATCCAACACTTTGTTCTGTTCATTCGTCTTCTCCAGATTATAGCTACATGTTCAGACTACCAACTGTATCAGGCAGAGACCTCACTCCCACTATATATGAAAAATGTTTGCAATGGAATAAACATATAGCTAACAGAACAAACACTGTAGTAATTAAGTATTCATTGAATTTTGGGACCCAGTGGTAAGAGTAGATGCATTACTTGGTCCCCAGACACAAGGATAAGCACCAGTCACCATGCCCTGATGGGAGATGAGAAACAGAGGGTGTTGAAGTGATTGTCAGAGAAAGATCATAGGGAGAAGAAACTGGGAAAGACCAGCACAAACTCCTCCTTTGTGGGAGGAACTGAGCCCATGGGCAAGGGCATCCCCAGAGTTCACCTTTGGTGTTTCTTATATTATCACCCTCTCTACGTATGACGATATTTTTGTTGTTGATTTCGTCACTGTTGTTATTATCATTATTTATATATCATTATCACCCAGTGACTGCAGCTGTGGGGCAAAGTAGCTTAATCGAGGCCAGCAGATGGGTACAGGAGCTGCTTCTGCAGCCTCCCAGCTCACACCTGCCAATGGCAGTGCCATTGCTGGCTGCCAAGGAGCAGCCAGAGGCAGCAGGGACAGCGGCACAGGTCGGTCCTCTGCTGCTGCCAGCGCTCAAGAGCTGACAGTGCACAGCAGAGAGCCCTGCACACAGCCATGGGCTGCAACATCTCCAGCTCCTGCAGCCACCTGGGAGTCACTCGGGAGCCAGGGATGCCCTCTGGTCACATCACGTTGCACTCAAGTTGCATCTAGCAGCATTTAAGGATATGGAACTCATTAGTTGCAAAGTCCTTCCCCTCACCCCACTGAATAACCTTTCCTGTCATCACGTGTGGGATCACTAAACTATCTCTTCTCAAAGTGTTTCCCCTCTGAACTAACAGGAAAGGAGCAAGATGCAGCAGCTGGGGACAAAAAGGGCAAAGATGGGGGTCTTTTTGTGGGCCAACAAGTGCCTCAAGAGCTAGTCACAACACCCTTTCATCTATTTTGTTCAGCACTCAGCAAATGCAGAGCCATTGATTGTCCACTGAATAGTCTGTAGAGCCCTGCTTTTGCTGAGTTGTACGTGGAACTGAGCCAAAAGGAGAAGAAATAATTAACAGTCTGCCCTGTCCATATGTTTAAAATACACTGCAAAATGAAAACAGTCCTGTGGAGAGTTCTCTGCATTAAAGCTTTTCTGTCATGTGGAGTTGGAATATTTCCTCTATTCCTTGGGGGGGGGAACTTAGAACAATATTTGAGAAACCAGAGTTACTATTAATTTTAAGGCTCTTTCTTTCCAATTCTTTCAATTATTATTCATACTTCATATGCCTGTATAAAAAAGAATTAAGTTATTGCATATATTGAAACTACTTCAGATGTTCAGAATTCATAAGTATAGTAAGAAAAAAACTGAAATGAACTTAGATCCTGATAGTACAATCTGGAAAACAGAAGGATTCTGTTTAAAGACAGTTTTTTACTGAAACTTTATGGTCCAGACCAATTTATTTAAAATGGATCTGACATCACCAGTCCCAAACCCACTTAAATCAACTCACTGGGTTTGAATTTCTTGGGAAAGAAATAATATACAAAAGCCTGTTAGTAGTAGGGAGTCCTTGTATGACAAAGAAGGAATTTGTGTCAGTCTCTGCTGTTGTGATATGGAGAGTACGTACCCATGTGAATGCTGCCCATGCCTGTTTAAACAACTGATTTCAGAAAATCTCCTTAGAAATCATAATAGCTCCTCTGCTGGTATCAGTGCCTGTTGGCCTCATTATCAGACTCGTTGCAATTGCTTTCTGGTGATTCACCAGTGCAAAGAAGAACGAAGCAGAATGAGCCAGCAAAGGATCCTCACTTGCCTGAGTAGTCTGACTAACTATACATCCATTTGAAGGACCTGCACAAAAATCCAAATTCTCCTCTTGTTGCTGACGTCCTCCCCTGGGCTTTTCTGGCCCCCTGCATCAAGAGTCTATGCAAGTTAAACCAGCATAACCAGCCTGGCTTAGGACAGATCCCAAGGTCAGTCACCCAGCCTGCACTGAGTGTTACCTCGGGGGTATTCTCAGCAGAAAAGTCAAGTTCTGAACAACCTACAGAGCAGCCAGAAGCTCAGTCTTTAAACATGGTCCTCTGGATTCACTTTGCCCTTTTGGCCCTTTGGACTCATATTCAGGTCGGCTGGCAGAGCTAAGAGGAGATTTCATTGGCACAACCCAGGCTGCACCTGTAGACGTTAACCTCTCTAATCATTAATCTGGCACCTTGCAGTGCAAATACTCCAAGTGGATGCACAGCCCTCTGGGTTGGCTGGACATGGATCAAATATTCCTTGTGGAATCCCAAACATCTGCTTGGCACAGGAATTGCTGGACCTGGCACACTGGTTGTTCTCAAGGGTAAGCCAACTCTTAGTTCCCCGAAGAGCTGGGGATGGTTGTTGTATAACATCAGCACCCTCTCCCTGTTCTCCATGTCTCAGGGGCTTATTTTTTCTGTGGTCCCTTGCCACACAGCTCTGACTGGTACGGTAGGTTTGCACAGAGCCCTGCTTATGTGGCATGTGTTCACAGTTGGAGCACAGCTAGAGTTGCCTGTGGTGGCAGGGATGGCAAAAACTTCAATGTCAATCCTCTACTTTATGGGGAAAAAATTGTATCTAGGGCTAAAAGATACGTATCACTGGGCAAGCAGGAGGAGTGTCAAAACCTTCTCTTCTAAGAAGATATAATACTCCATTTTCTTCATGGGAACCAATGCTCTTGTCCTGCCATATTCTCCCAGCACAGCCCATGTGTTCCTGCTCACTGCTGCCAAGGCCTCTTCTCTAGCTTTGAATGCCAGAATATAGTGGCAAAACACAGATCTCACCTTTCTTTTATTTTTCCACTAACTGAAAGGTCAAAACAAATTGAATTAACGAACTATGTGGAGAATTCAGTAATTAAAAGCTTGTGAGGAGGTGTAAAAGCTAATCACAAAAATAAATAGCTACCCAGTAACTTCATTACATTAAATTAAGAACTGTATATGCTGCATAATATAATAGGAGTTTAGGAAGCTGAAACCACTTAGAAGCTGTAGGTCATAGCTGGAATCACAGGAGAAACCCCACATTGCTGTCATGGTCCAGGCTTAGGAGCAGCCCGGGAAGCTGATCTCTGTGCACAGATGCCATCCTGACATCCTCCTAAATTGAATTACATGCATGCCCTTAGGTGCTGTCTACCATCTGTGTATGTGCAGCCTCAATTCCCTGCACTGCCCAGCTGAGGGGCCAGGGGCAGGTGAAAGGATGGGGACAGGTAGGCTGGAAGTCCTCTGTGTTGCAACCAGCCTCGAAGTTGACAAGCAAATACTCGTGCGAGGGATTTGCTCAGGGAATTAGGTTGCTAGGTAGAGTCAGAAGGGCTGAAGAGAAGTCTTCACACAAAATAGAAAAGGGGGTGTCAGGGAAGTAAGGAAAGTCATTATCATATCAGTAATGTCATCTAAATAATTCTATCCTGATCTTGTCCAGAGGGGAAAGGCTGGCAGGCATCTCCTGACAACAGAGTAGGAATGTCCTGCAGAACAGGTTGCACCTCTCTTTCCTCCCCATTTGGAACAGGGTTCAACAGGGAATAATGCTGTGGGAATCTTGAGTATTTTCCCAGCACCCTTACTGCTGTTGAGGGCAATAGACAACCGTTCCTTCAAGTTTCCTGTCACCAAAAAAATAGGTCTGGATGGGGCTATCACAGCTCACAGCAAGGCAGGAGCAACTCTGCTGACAACAGCCCTCTGTAGACACAAAGATGTCCTGTGACTGTAGGCTGGACATGAACAATGAGTAGCCTCAGGAGAGCTATCAAGTATGGTTTTACAGATCTGGAGGTGTCTCACATCCTAAATAACTGGTACCTAGGTTTTAAATCAAACCACAAGGTCCTTGGTAAGTGGGTAACTGCATCTTACAGGTGGCTCTTGAGCAGTAATCACAGCAAGATTTTCAGTGATGTCGAAACCAGCCTAAAGGTAAGGGAAAAATACACAGGCAAGATATTTAAATACTAGGAACATTGTTATTTAAATAAGGAAACACGCCTTTCTGAAGCAGCTGAAAGAACAGTTAAGTCTTAGCTAAACTGAGGGCCTCGGAGCTAAAAGAGACACCTCCACTGAGTCCTGAAGGAGAAGCAGTCCAGGGAGAACCAGTTGTCCACAATTGTTCATAATACAACTGACACAGGGAAAAAAGAAACTTTGTCTTTTGTTAGAACTCATGTTTTACTTTTCTGTTAAATCATTTTGATCCTTCTGCCGTCGTCACATTCAAATAGTTCTTTCCATTGCACAGTTAAATTCCTGTAAGCCTCAGATGCTGAATTTTCTACTGATCCTTCAGGGCAGCCAGTCTGAATGAGAAAGGGTAGAGGGATCCCTTGTCTAGCCTTTTTAATTTTCATTTATTGCAGTCGGTACCATCCTTTACCACTGCATAGCTAGGGGGAAGGGAAGAGAGTTGAGCCTTCAGCTGAGGGATTGCAGTAACCTTGGTGTTCAAACATACAGCCAGTGCACAGCAAGAATCTGCTTTGCCTGTTACGTGCTTTTTCCCATAATACTAATTTAATTCCTTTTCTTAAAACAAGTCTTCCTAAACCAAGAATCTATTTTAGATACAAACACAACATTATGAAGTACAACACATCACATTTTATACTAATGAGTTATGAAAATATAAGCTATCAAAAACTGAATCTCTTCTGAGTTCTTAAACCACTGGTTTTTACTGAACCCAAATAGTAGCTGTGTTATTAGTAACTAGAGCAATACAGTCCTACTGTAATAAATTACTATAAGTGTAGTTCACGAACTGTGTAGATAAACTAGTAGGTTTTAAACTGCTTTTCAATTTAATCGTGTTTCTATATAAATTTATATAAAACACTGTGCTGGGATGAGCCAGCAATGTCGGACAGCCCCCATAGTGTGTTAATCCTCCCAGCTTATCTAAAAACTAAAGGTATGTAAAGCATTTCCTCCCTCTCCTATCACCGACCCCCACCTCACAAGAAAGACACAACGACACAACGCAGAGCACCCCAGCCTAGACGACCTGGCAACCAACCAAAAGTCAGAAGAAGATGCCAATCAAGACCCACGAGGGGACACTGTGGGAGGGTAATACCAAAAGTTATAAAAAGTGACAATTCTGTAACCTTCCCCGCGGTGCACAGAGACAAAGAAACGGCTTGTCTACCGGCCCGTCCACCGGTGCGTTTTGGCTGATACCCGCTTGCTTCTAATTAGTAAATTCTCTAATTGAATCTACGTCTCTGATTGATTATTGAGACTCAATTTACCACACTACTATTTGCAAACCCCCATCAGCTCAGATATTTAGTAAGCTCTGGAATTAAAATAACCCAGTTTCAACATCTACCTTTTGCAGCAAGTGAGTTTTAAATGGGAAGGAATCTACTTTCAAATAATATGAAAGGAAATAAAAATTGTTTACCAAGTAGGAGAAATCTAAATTTTCTGAAGCATTTTATGTTTGTGACAGTAAACTTCACCCTAAAAATTGTACAATTCACCCTATAACCTTCACATTATCTGTGTGTACACTGACTGACCGTGAAAAATGCGATAGTATCTACAGACCTCAATAGAATTACCTCCTCTCATTTTGGAAAGGTCTGCAACTTTACCATGCTAGTGCAGCATTATTTCCCACCAGTCAGAAAATCTTCTGAGTTTACAGATCCCTGAGTTTTGATCACTAACAAGACTCTTACTTGAACCATTAAATCACAGTAGGGTCCCCCAATTCAGCAAGATGCTTAAGCACTGAATCCAAGCTTTAATGCCAAATAAACAAGCGTATCATACTGTTTTGCCATTTAGGCTGCTATACAAACTGAAATAAAATGCATCTCTCTTAATGTGCTCATTAAACATTCCGTGTAAGCACACAAAATTACAATCTTAGTATTGTATAATGAAATCATAACCTCTGCCTGCAATAATCTCAGCACTAATCTTCCTGCTTTCCCAAGGAAGCAGTGTCAGATTTCTCTGAAATCTGCTCTATAAAAGCAATAAAGTCATGAAAAAACAAACAAGAAAGGTCAGTCAGGACTGAGTCCTCAGCAGACAAGCATTTTTCTGCTCCAAGAAATCAGATTTTTGTGTTTCCAGCTCAGGATTAATTCCTGCACCATCTCTTCCTTCCAGCATGCTCTTTTGGCTGTGGACTGGAAGATCTTGCAATACTCAGCATCATTACAAGTTATGACTTCATTCCTGTCTATTGGTGTGTGGCTTTTTGCCAGCCTCTTGAAGTTGCGATCCAAACCTTCAATTTCTCATGCATGAAAGCCAGAAAAGTCTAGATAGCTTTCAGAATGCCAAAAAAACATCTGATGTTGGCTTTCTTCATATATCAGATGATGCAGTGTCAGCAGTGTTTACAAAGGCTGGACATCAAGAAACCCTCACCAGGCATGTACCGGTCTTTTTACAGCCCGTGTTTAAGGATCTTGCTGACTCTTGTTTCTTGCTAAAAATGGGAGAAAACTCTCTTTTCAACTCATTAACAAGCATAAGTCTTCATTAATGACTATTAACCAATCTTTTTTGCCCATCCTTGCCTGGTGGGTCAGGCACAGATGTGAGTATAGTGCTGATGGTTTGCATTCACCCTCTGTGCATTGCTGTCCCATGGCAGAAGTCAGCATCACTCTCCCAGCATGGTGCACACCATCACAGTCATTGAGAGCAGAGGTACAAAACCTGCCTTGGGATGGGTGGGTGCTCCAAATCTCGGTGGCAGCAGGCTGAGCCCTATCCCTGCTGTTTCCCTCTGAAACAGCCTGAGGAGTGCCCAGCACTGCACCGGCGCCAGAGCCAGCCTTACTGCTACCCCAGATGGGGGAAGAGCTCTAGCCAGGACTAGACACAAACCTATGCTTACCAGAGCATTTAGGCATGCTCAGAGATGTGTGCTGTCAGCCCCCTTTGCCTTCCTCTTCAGCTTCATCAGCTGCTTTAGTTTGTGGTTGAAGAGTTATGAGGGAGAATGGCGTTTTACAAAACCTTGCACCTCACATGCTTGCACCTCATGCTTCAGTGGCCCTGAGCAAGCTTCTGTCTCAAGGCTGAACCCCGGGCACAAAGGGACCCCTGCTTAGGTCAGTGGGCTCTTGGTCTTTGAGGCCTCCATGAGTCTGGCCAGGGAGGCACCCAGCCTGCTCTGTGTCCCTGCAGGGCATACAGCCTCTCCCCGGATTAATGAGCCCTTCTGTTCACTAGGTTATTGCAGGTTTAAAAACAAAGCAGGGAAGCTTTGGTTGGGAGGAAGGTTATGCTAAGGAAACATGCCTTAAGGAATAGGCCCTTATTGCTTTTGCATTGAGATGGGGGAGCCCTGAGGAGGAGACAAGGAGGAGGCTGGGAAAGCAGACCTAGAGCCATTTGAAGTGGACAGACCGGATTTATGGTGCTAGACACTGATAGCAGGGATGCTGCTCTTTGATTTGCAGCCCTGTGTTTGCCTGATTAGGAGAGTGACATGCAAACACTTGGTAGGGAAATTTGACATTAAACTAAAAGCAGCAAGGGTCGAAGTTGCTGGCTGATGGCAGGGAAGCTTGGAGCCTTGTTATTTTAATTGTGTCTGGAGTTCAGCTTTTGGGCCCAAGCTTAGTGCTTTTGGCAAATCCATTCCTCATTCTGAATCGAAAAGCTGCTACCCTCATGATATTACAGAGCATATTTGGAACATATTATTCAGCCCACAGCTCCTCCTGCAATTTCTCAGGTTTTCACTGTCCTCCATTCAATTCTTTCCAGTCTGAGGAACACCAATTCTGCAATAGCCCTAAGGAGAAAGCCTTAATTTAAAAACAAAAACACAGAGGTGGTTGCACAGGAATCCTTAACTGTGTCTTGATGCCAATGGCTACCTGAAATAAATGAAATGTTCTATTGTATTGCCTAGCTGTATTTGGTTAACACTATGCCAGAGAAATATTTCATTTAGTTAAAAAGGAGAAAAAGAGTAAGTTTGGGACACTTGAAAATATTTTTCAGTTCAGGCAGAATGTGGCCAAACTAATCTAGTTGGGAAGAAAAGGAGAAAAATCAAGCCATCATTGCAGCATTCAAACATGCCCAATTTATTTTAGAATGAACTGTAGCTAAATTGAAATTTGAAAGCAGAGAGAGGAAAATCTTTTTAAAAAAGAAATAAAATAACATGGATTAGCTTCATATTTTCCTCCATTTATTTTTTTCATTTGATCACAGACCCAAGAGGGGTGGCACGCAGCTACATGGAGAACCAAAAGAAAACAACTGTTAGCTGTGATCTAAAGATGATGTGACCCAGCTGAAGGACATCCATGGCTTGCTGCAGGCTTCAGGCTCTCCTGAAGCCTGAGTGGTTTTTGCTCTAGAAGAGATACTGTGTGCATTTCACTCCAGATCCTCACAGGTACTCAGACAATTGCGGGCCGTGTAAGCCAAATTTAGGAGTTTTGAGGGACCAAATGCTTGGGAAAAGTGCCCCAGGATCTCCATGAGTCCTCAGTGGCCTCAGGACACTGGAGTCAGCTGAAGCTGCTTCCCTCTCAGGCTTTGTATCTGCATCTCTGTATCTTGGTGGTCTGGCAGGAGGGACTGAGCACAAACCATTCTCTGTAGATGTTCAGTATCCCCTGCCCTCCCCCTGCTTTCAGTGTGTGCTCATGAGGTGGGTCAGCACCACTGTGCTCCTTTTACCTGCAGGAGACCAAGGCGTTGCCTGTGGGAAGCCTGCCAAGAGCAGCAGCAAGGTCTTCCCACCAGTGCCAGGAAAACACAGCCCTATTTCACACTGTACTGGTTTATCTGTCCTAAATCTCTTTGACGCCCACACCCAGAACAGACCATCTTAGAAACTGCCCCCACACTCCCTACAACTCCATTAAACGGAAAAGGAATGGGAAGAGGAGCTGAATCCAGGTGTTATAAAGCTAGGCGGATTAGGACTGAATTTGCTGCACCTAGTGAGAGGGGTTCCAACTTGCTACTATGAGAAGAGATATATTAATTTCACTACTTCCCCTTCTGTCTGTCATTCACATGCCCCCTCAGCAACATTTTAGTTGGCTGGGTGATCTTAAACACCACCGAAGGCAACAAAGGTCTCAAAGGTGCTACTGAAAGATTCAGTAGCACCAGCAGCTGGGTCTAGTCAGGCCAAAAACAAGCATCATTAGCTCTGCTGTTCACAGAGTGGCTTATAATAGTGTAAATATGCTTAATACCTTACTGCTTCTGCCCTAGCAATTTGCATCTAAAAGAAGGGAGCTTGCAGATTGAAATGTGTATTTAGATCCCCCTAATTATATTTCTCAAAAATTCTGTCACCAGGTAAGAACACAGTACTGTAGGCACAAAAGCATTCAAGCTTTAGCCTTGCATACGTGAAGGACAGAGAACATGGTTGTTTCTTTACATGCATGGCTGGAAAACCCAGGTTTATTCCAAAAGATAAGCAGGGCAGTCTCTGATGTGGCTCGCTGACACATGGGATTAACATAACGAATTATCACACAATGTGTTGCAGTTTGAGGCACAGAGATTAATTGCTGAAGGCCAGATGGGAGTGGGTATGGGTAAATACAGCCTTTTGTTGAAGGAAGAGGGAGAGGGCTGACTGCAAAGCTGCAATAAGCAGGAGAGTGTGACTGCTCCTGGGGATTTTTTCTTGGCAGGGCAGACACAGGCAGAGCAGCCTCAGGGCGACCTGCCCTGAGCTGAAGAGCTCACACCTTCTGCAGAGACTCAGTACCTGAGCACCCCATCATCTGTCAAGGAATGGGGGGCCACTGTGGTGTCTCCAGGTCTCCCTACACTGCTCTCCAAGACAGTGCCACATACCCTAGCACCAACCCTCTCCTTGCAGCCTTGTTCTGGGGTTTGCCCATTCCAGCCTGGGTGCCAGTTGTACTCAGGCTGCTGCTTCTTGGCTGGCAGAGTTGAAAACTGAAAAAAGAGTTGAAACACATTTTGTTTTCTGCTTCTGCTATTCCAGGACCTGGCCAGTATCCTTGTGAAGGTCATGAGATTTTAAGAAAACTTTAAAGTGGTTTATGGACATGACACAAGTATAAAGTCATACTTCATGTGGTGAGAAGTTATATTTAGATTATTAATGAAAGCTGTCCATGACAACTAGTTTAAGTCATTACATTTCATGTCACCATTGAAACAGGAATGCTTATGTACAAGAAAAGTGACCTCTATTTTCATATGGATCTAGAAACCATTGCCTACTAGCTAAAAAATTGTCTAAATCCTGCTTTTTGAGGATCCTGCCTTCCAAATATCACCGTTTAGGGCAACGTTTTGATTCTGACATTTAAAACTGAATTGGTAAAATGACTACCAGTGGGGCTAGTTTACTGGAATGTGCTTCAGTAACACACAAAGATTATAGAGATGTTTCCCACTCTAACTTCAGCACTGATGCATTTCAATTGATTTACCATCACAGAAAGCATCTGACCCCTAGCCCAAGTGCTGCATCGTTTTTCCATTATGATGATACCTTGCTCGTTGATTTAAGGGGGAAAAGTAATTAACACAAATACTATTGTATTTACTGGTATTTACAGAAGGACACATTAAGACATGGTGCTCTGGAGCACTGCAGTGTTGGGCAGCATTTGGTAAGTAATCTGAGAGTTAATGGAGGAGGGATATATATGTGTTTGGTCAAAGCAGGAATTGCCAATGCTACCAACATTTACACTTCACCAAATAAAAAACACTAATGGGTTTTAAGCTCTCCCAACCATCCACTGAAATAACACATTATCCCTCTCTTACACATTGCAAGCCTCAGTTTCTCAGGTAATATTAAATAGGACCACCTATACCCCTGTAAGGATCTTCTAAGCAATTCCAGCCTTATGCTTTGACAATAAATATGTTTATCTGTCTTTTTACCATTGAAAACCAGCATTCATTTAGTTGGGGAGTAGGTACACAGTTTCTGAAATGTGTGACTTAAAACATGAAAGAGGCAAAACACACTGAGGACATCAAAAACCCAAAGAGAGATCTAAGACCCTGCCATGTGAATTGCACTCAACAGACTGAAGAGAAGTCACAGAAAGGTCTGAACTACATCTGCTCAGAAATTCCCAATCTAAATACTCAAAACTAAAATGGTTTTGTAGTTGTCGTTCAGTTTTGAGAAGATTCTGTTGACAAAATTCCATTTAGTTAGGTTTCTTGCTAGTCCCTGGGGCAGGCTGACAGAGAAACCATGCTTCCAGAGCACCTGGTTTCATGGAGACCCCACCACAGGAACGTCTCATGTAGGAGTTTTGGACTCACAGCTGCACTTCAGGGAGACTTGAAACTTGCAGATTCAGCTCAGGCCAGGCGTTTCAGAGTTTCAGGTTCCCAGGCCCGTAGGAATTGGGCACAAGCTGCTGTTGTTCAGGTTGATTTTTTAAAGTGTAAAAAACCCCAAACAACCAACATACAAAATTCAGCCAGGGAGAAACATTTCACTTTGGAAAAACTTAAAATTCTGGAACTTATTTTCTCCATGAAGTTCTGGACTTTACTGCCCCTGTTCTAGATTTAGCAATGTTGGAGTTTTCCATGAATGGAATTTTGACAAGTTTCTTTTTATCACCCTCCCACTGAGAGGACCCAAGTCCTCAAGGCACAGGAGATAATGTTGCAATTATCTGCATGACCTTCTGCCACTGATATCTCATGTTGCTGGGATGGGGCGGGGGAGAGGAGAAGGAGTTTTTTTGCAGGCAATTCTGACTTTCATCCTTCCTTCCCAACCTCCCTCATAATCTTAGAAAGATAAATTTCACAGAAATCCAAGTCTATGTTTCTTTGGAAACTTACTGAACAGCATGTGAGTAGTGGAACTGCTAAATTTAAGCAGCTGGTAGGTCTATTCCCTTTCATTTTTGTTTTAGCTGTTGAATTTCTGCAGAGGCAAGTGTCATATTGTGTCCAATATAGACTCTGCTTTGTACTCCATGTGTATTCCCAGTCATCAGGGAAACAAAGAAATCTTACCATATATAACATATGCCTCTATTTTCTGTAGTTCATTCTTTATTGCTATAAAGGAATTGAAATGGATGACATCTATTACAATGTAAGTTGTGAAGGAAGAGATAGAAAGATGGTCAATTTTTTCTCCTTGCCAAATAATGTATATGTTCCTTTTTACATGATACTGTCATCTCTCAGGATGTATAGCTGTCATTACCTAAGCCAAAACTAAAAATCACTTCACAATAAAGTATCTTGTCATATTTTACAGCACAAAAAAAGGTCTCAGAGACAAATAGGCCAGGGAAAAAAAAACCAGCCAAAACCAATGTGTGCTGACCAGGGCTGCAGCTGAATGAGTTTTTGAGATGTAGTATTAATGCTCACATGCAATTTAATTTTCAGAGGCAGAACCCTGTGAAAGACTGGCTAGCTATTCATTAGGACACCATGCATTCTTTAGTTGTATTTTAAAGTCTAATTTTACATGATGGGAAGGCTATTTCAGGCAATTCAGTTAATGCTAGTACAGACACTAACTGATATGGGTAATTGTTTCTAGAAAAGCCCTTGATCCACTGCATGCACTTGAAATTCAGCTGGACCAGAGCTTTGTTAAAGTTCTTTTCATTAGAAAAAAATGAAGAAATTTGTGGTCCCCAACTAGCTAAACATCAGCAGGTTTGACACTTCTTACTGCTTTATGAACCCAGCTTTTGTGAAAGAGGCTACTTCTTGCTGCCTTTTAGTCAAGAGAGCTGAAGAGCAAAGATGACAAAAGGTGTGGTAGGTGACATCACACGGGCCACTGTGGGACCATGATCCCTGCTGCTTGTGTGCCAGGTGGGAGCAAATTCCCGTGTGCTAAGCCACAGTCAGGAACTGGACACCATGGGGGTGCTAGCATGAAAACCTACTGCAAAGTCAGTGGTGGAAAGCTGAAATGCCTGAATTTTACCTCAATGTCTTATGCTTTGGGTGGAGTCTGACAAATACTTGTGCTCCAAGTAACCACGTAGATGCTGGTAATGGGAAGAAACTCCCCAGTTAAGCAATCATATTGGTGCAGAACCGAGAGAAAACACAAAACACCCATCAGGAAAATAGTTTCTTTAATAAGAATCATCAAAACAAGAGATCTCTGATCATGCCAGTATTCACCAAGGATCCAAGAAGGTCAAAACAAAACTTAGCCACTGCAGAAGAGATTCACTGTTTAGAGCATTCGTCTTAGATGTGGGAAAGCCAAGTTCCAGCCCGTGACTGAATCATGTACACAGATGATTCGTGTATGTGTCTCCTGCCTCCCCAGGGACTGCCCCAGCCAGCAGGCATCTGCCTCATTCCAGGAAGGGAAAATACTGGGGAAGCTTTTCATTTCATCCCAATCAGAAGCCGGGATCACTTCTGAACTCTTGCTTATTTTGCTAGAAGAAGGTTGTGTTCCTCTTCTGACTCTGGTGTGGTGTGAAATTACATTGGGCATGGCCTTGTGCTCGCACACAGTCCCGCAGAACAGCTTACTGCTGCTCTCTTAGCAGAGAGGAGAGCATGACTGCTGCTCACATGCTGAGGTGTCAGCAAGCAGACACAGCAGCAGGGTAGGGCTGAGGCAGAAACGCTGCTGTGCTGGAGAAATGCTCACTGACTGCTTTGTGCCTAGAAAGCGGCACTGAGTTTAGCAGTGAGTTGCTTGAGCAGAGGGAGAAAGAGCCTCAGGTGGGAACAATTGCTTATTTACATAAACAGTCACATAAAGCTGGTCTGACCTAAAAAAATTATGAAATATGTCACAAACTTACACAGTTGCAGGACTTGAGTTAACTAGGACAAAAGTGCATGACCCTCCTATATTAAATGGTAAGGGTGGAACAGGAAAGCTGATGCTCTGTCAGGAATAGCACAGAAAAACATTTATTTCAAAATAAACAGGTAATTCTTTAGCCTCTAAAGCCAGTATGTTGCTTCCCTTCCTGCCAAGGATGACTGAGTAAGGGTTTATTCTTAGATGTGTGACTGAGAGTAAAATCATAACCCCTCTTCAAACCTTAAGAAAAAAATGTATCTAGTGTTTTATTTTAACAGTTCTTTGCAAAATTCATCAAAACTATACCAAGAATGCACCAACAAATTACCCCACCACCCTTAACACCAGGGAGAGGTGACACCTGTCATGTTGTCTGTGACCAGCTCCCAAAGTTCAGTAGGTGTTTCTGGCCCTGCCCTGCCTTACTGCCATCCATGGCAGCTTCGCCTCTAACCTACACTGCAAGGGCTCAGTTTAATATTTGTGCAGCAGAGGAGAAATGTTCCTGTGGGAGACCCTTGGGACTGTTCATATGCTCTGGCACAAGCTTTGGTCATATCTCCTACGTGACACCTGGCAAGCCCCAGAGGCCCTTCCTAGCCTTACCTGCTGCTCAAGGAGAGCACTGTGACCATCAGGGAAGGAAGGTTTTAGACCAGCTCTTAACCTCAGCCATCCTAGCACTTCCACAGTACAGTTTGTCATCAGTCAGGGAGGTGTCTCTGGATGACTTTGGGGATCTCAGGTCCTTGAAAAGATACCTCAGTGAGACTGAGCCAGGCACAGGTAGTCTGAGCATAAATACCCACTCAGCTACTTTCTAAGCTAAGAGAAGCTAAAGTGCATTAGCAGGAGCACACTAAGCAGGAGGAAGGAGGCACCTCAGCACTCCCATTTGCCGTGGGACATTCCTGTGACAGGGTGCTTCCAGCTGCCTGTCCCACAGCACAGGGGACTGGCTGTGGTGGTGGATTCTCCCGCAAGCCCCCCAGGCTGCTCTGTGATCTGAGAAATTCTTATTAGGCCTTGAGGAACAGCACCTGGGCTCAGCTCCTCTTGAACTTATCAGAAACACTGTCTGCTTTCAGCAACCTGGGCTGCCTAATGAGTTTGTTTTTTTTTTTTTTTTTTAATGAACAGCATTGGAAACTTGGTGGTTTGTGGTTTTTTTTGTTTTTGTTTTTGTTGTTGTTGTTGTTTTTGTTTTTGTGTTTTTTTGCCTGAATAATGACCCAAGTGGGATAATATTTCTGTTCTCAAACTTTCAAAGAAAGTTCCCCACAGGAAGTGTGGCCAGGATAAAACACTGTTATGACTGAAGCCCACTCTCTTGCAGCCCTATAAACAGTGATCCAAAATAAGCCCCTTTGAGCAATCCTGGACTGCAGCAGGCTGTGACCAGCAATCTTCCTCTGAGTGGAACACCTCTCAGAGCCAGTGAACTCTCAGGTTTGCTATACTTGGGGGATGACAGATCCCACCCCTCGAGGCTTGACCCTTAACCCTCTGAGAAGATGCAAAAACATCTGGAGTATTTCAGTACCTTTGAAGGGAATTTTTCACAGGTGTCTTGTACAGGCTCTTTAGGCCTGTGTGCATGCAAGGGGACATATGCTATAGCAAATGTGGGAGAAATGCTGCTCTTCTAGATTTTGAAGTACTTTAGATGTGTAAGTTAGGCCTGTAAGTAAGCTAGCACTGTTGAATAGTAAATCCCTATATGATTCCTTTGCTAAATTGTTTAACTTACATTATAAGTTAAGTTAAATGCTGTGAAGTTAAGGTGCTGTTCAGTTTAAGTGTTAAGTGCTGTTGGGCCTTAGTCCCTTTTATCCTTACCCTTTCTACCATTTCCACACCCCCCCATCCCCCGTTTTGGTTTTATTTCAGTGTGGTTTGATTGACTCAGGATTTTTGTTTGCCTTTCCTCGGTGTGCCTTAACCATCTAGTAAGTAGTAGAATGAACTTTGCCAATGGTTGAACTTGGCTGTGCTGTAGCTTTAGTACTAAACCTGATTTAGGGATACCTTTGCCAGGGATTCTTCAAGCGATCTCAAAATGGGCATTCACTGCGCAAGGAACTCCCCTAACAAAAAGACACTGGTTAGGTGCCTGCTCTCTCCTCCACACTTGCCCACACAAATTGGCCAGAGGGAACACATCTTCTCCTTCACCATCTCAGTTAGAAGTTAGCTTACATTTTTGTTAGGCTGGCTCTACATGAGAAAAAGTCTCTTCTGGAGATTGCTGGGTAGATTTCTTGAGCAAGTAGGTTCAGTTGAAGTTCAGATTAGCATCTAGACTAAATTAACAAGCCATTTTTTTAGCCTATTATTACTTCTTAAGCTGGGAGACCACATGAATTTCTACACCTGTACCTGAATAAGTAACCTGTAAACATGCATATGGAGGGGTTTGTCGGTAAGCCTCTACTGGGACTCTGTCTTGGCCCTGATTTACTGGGAAAACCGCTTATTCTTTGTTTTCTTTTTCAGGTCAGATTCTCTGTACGTCATTCCAGAGAATGTCATTTTCAGACAGTTGTTATCATGTTTACTTTGATCCTAGAGATACTCAATTGGAAAGAAGTACAAGGAATTTAGGGGACATAATTACTAGAATTCCTTATACCTGCCAATCTGGCTGCATTGTGAAAACTCCATTAAGTGTATTGGAAAAAACCTCAGGAAAGACACAAAGAATTTAAGCATTACTTACCTTATTAATCTATCTAAAAGCATTACTCCAAAGAGGACGTCAAGTATAATTTCAATTGTTTTACAGCCACTGCAGTTAAATACCTTCAATTAAATCTCTATGACTGCATAGCATCATAATAGTATCTTATACCTCCAGGGTCTTTAGTCAAAAGGCCTTAATAATTTTATAACTCTGCTTTCAAAGATTGAGAAGCTGGTCTTCAGGCTGCCCCCTGAGATGGGACTAGACTTCAGAATACCTATTCTGCAGAGCACAACCAAAGCGTTCAACCCATCTTCCTCCAGTTATGAAATCCAAGTAAAAGCCCTGAAGGATCCCCACTGCAGGAGCTCTTCTCATGCAGGTTTGTTTTAGCAGCCTCCACAGCCTGGTGCTTTATATCCTGACTCCTCTCTGGCTGCAGAGAAATTAAATGCTGGGAATTCTGATGCATACAAAATGGATTTAGGCACTAACTGTCAGGAACAGTGCTATAGCGTAGAAAAAAAGCTACAGAAACAGTATGCTTGCTTGTGATAAATATACTATAGCTGTATGGCAGCAAAAATGTCCTACAAAACACAGAATATGCCAACTGCTCTAATGAGAGGCATTATTGTTAAAATTAGTCTTTAAATGCAGCATGTGCCCCATAGCTGATTACCACAACCCTGGTGTGTTGTACAAGCCTTGTACAAAATATTTAATCTATAGATGGTGCAACTAACAGATGAAGGAATTGCTTCTTTCTGTTCAGAAAGTTGAGTACCTCCCTGCACCCCTCCACTCTGACATCAGAAGATTACAACTTTGAAAAAAATTGTACAGTTGCATTTCTAAACCTGGAAACCTAAACCTAAACCCATTTCTAAACCTACTTTTCTGGATTTGGCCCTTCCTCTCATACCCAAACTAAGGCCAGTTTGAAGCTTTGCCTGTCACACAGACTATCCATGTCCTGATCTCTCTACACATGCTACTTTGGTGCTTATGAGAGAAGGGTCCACGTGATGGTGGCTTTCCAAAGACCCTGAGTGCAAGGCTGGCAGCCCTGCCCTGTACTTGTCAGGGTCACAAAAGTCCACCAACACAAGCTACCAGACCAATTGCATGGTGTATTTGGACTGGACCATGGCTTACCCCTCACCTGTATGCTTGGGGAAAGGGGAGCTGTTGCAGCATCACTCCCCACCCCACCCCACCCCACTCACCCCCCTGCAAATGCCAGGTATGTTATTTTATCCCAATGACTTCAGTATCTACCACTCCCTATCTCCAACACCCCATGAACAAGCAGGATGGCATGCTGTGAGCAGACCTGTTTATTAAGCACACAGGAATTTCCAGGATTTGCTCTCAGACAGACCAGAAGGTTTCCTCCAGGAGACCCAGAGACTGCTGTTCTGGTGTTACTGTGTGCAGAGTTCTCAGCATTTCATGGGTCACTGTAAGTGGCATTTAAGGTTGCTAATCCTTTTAAATTCCTGCTCTGGTTCTTTTCATTAGTTTACTATACCCACCAATTACATATGCAGGGCAATGGAAAGCTCAGCTTTTCTCTCTCCTCTGGCTCAAATTCTCAATGCTTTGGGAAAATAGAAACAACCAACTGTATAGAGGCTGTCACCTTCATTTTTGTGGATTTTGTCATTGAAAGGCAGCATTTTGCATAAAAATGTTAACCCAAGAATAGCTAAATGCTCATCCAGCCAGTATCTTACACAGCAGTTGCAGGTACCTAGATAGGGAGAAGACAAGCAGAGATACTTTCTGTGCATATTCTCTCAAACTCAGCCTAGGGCTCTGCTATTTCCAGAGACCAAAGTAAATTCTTTGTATTTGGGCTCCCCTCATCATCATCCCTTCCTCCTGTGTTTCCCCAGTTGGTTTTTTTTGGACTCATATATTAGATGCTAGAGGTGTACAACATGTGGTAGTGGCATGCAATTTACCAAGGCACCTCATGGAGCAGACCCTCTTCTTGCTTCTTCTGAGCCTCCCAAAACATCTTACTGGGGGAGACTACTTAGAGACTTTTTTGCCAGCCATGTTTCCATCCCTCTCCAAACAGCATACTGTGGATTACTGCAGACTTGCCCTGGTTAAAGAGCTGCCAAGGAGCCATTGTCACAGGGCTAGAATATTCAAATATAAATATTGATCCAGAATAATCTCACAAGTGGGCATAGTTAAAACCTAAAGAGTGAAGGAGAGAAAAGACAGATACAGCCTGGAGCTTCATGCATATTTTGAAAGAGCTTATCACTAGAGATGACCACTAAGGGGATGAACACTCCACCATGTTTTCTTTTCATTCTGATGACTTGAAGCTTCTGAGGATGCCAGAACTGACTGAGCCTTGATATTACCCTTTCCATGGTACACCTAAGTGTGAGGTGCTGGATGCAGATGGCAGAACAATGCAGCCGTGAGAGCTTCTTGCTTCACAGACTTGAACAGCACGGGTGAAGCACCACCACGGATGGCTCTGCTGCTTGCAGACATAACTTCCCTGCCCAGCCTGCTGTGCACCCCAGAGAGTTTTCCACTCCAGTGCACTCCCAGGAGCTGCAGCAACACCATTACCCTTTATTTCCTATGGAGTCTCCTGACAATATCTTCCAACTTCCTTAGTCCTATCACCCAGCATTGCCCTTGCAATCACATGTAAAACATATACTGCAGTGCATGGTGTCTGTCAAATAACAGCAGGCTAACACAGCAGAGACTTTCTTTTCCCATGACTGTGGTGGAAATGACTGTGTGACATGTAGAAACAGGTTTTCTGCATGTGAATTGCAAGAATGAACATGGGTATCAGAGTTGCCAGCCCTTGTATGAGCTGGACTCTGCTCAAGGCCTTTCCACTTACAATTTTTTCCTAGGTGACAAGTGAAGAAAACAGTCTGAGAGAAATACTATCCCAACAGGCTGGAATCTTGCACGTTGATGATATGTGCTGGGCCCAGCTGGGCTTTCTGGTGGAGAACTGTCTGGGCTGAGTCAGCAGTTTGGCACTCCTGGATGCCTGAGGCCAGGAGTGTGTTTACCTATCTGAAAGGACAATACTTATCCCTGTATGTGTGGAAGCTAAGGCCAGAGCTCTGCTGGCATGAAGAAGGGTGCATGCTCTCCTGGCAATGCAGCTTTAAGGCATGATGTCTAAAGGGGCCAGAGGGAAACATAACACTTTTACAGAGGCTGGTCAAGTGATTTATACAGAAGCCATCAGCAGAACATACAGGATCTTCGCATTCACCTTCAGCTTCTCCTGAATTCTTAGGCAAAGATCACTCATTCAGATCCAATTTTTTCAGCTGTAGGAGAGAAAAGATCCCAGTAAAGACTCAGTCACCACCTATTTTTCTTTTCCTGTGTGAGTTTCCCCCTCTCCAAATCGTTAAGAATTAGTTTGCGCATCACCAATGCCCTTGTCACAGTATTTGAAGGATTTCCTGGCAGAGGCAAAGAACACAAAAGCCCAGAACTAACTGACAGTAAAGGAGATGAATAAAACCCTCTGAGGGTGGTGGAGCAGAGGAACATCTCATTGCAGGGAAAGTATCTTCCCTTTGCCCTTGATAGTCACCCACGGGTGAAGAAAAGAAATCCCCAAACCCAGCATTGCCTACGGTGATTCTTCCCTGAAGTACAGCACCCTTCCCATGGATGGCCACATCAACTCCCTTCCTTCATCTTGGTAGGGCTTGAATATGGCTTTAAAATTATCAAGATGGGGTAGAGAGAACAAAAAAGGGTGAGGAGGAAGTGCAGGAGGAAGTAATACTGGGCTGGAAGAGCAAGTTTGCTGAGAAAAGCAGCCAACAATAATCCTATAGAACTTTTGTCTCATTCATCCTGTACTAATAAGAAAACAAGTCACATTGAAGTGTGCAGCTGCTACTATATGACTTTAACTTCTCCAGTCTGAGTCACCACCAAAACTCAATAATGCGAGCATCCTAGTGACTTGTTCTCGTTGCCTGGAGTCACCAAGGAACTACTTGGACAGAAAGGCACCCAGCTGCAGCACAGTGTTACTGCTTTGCCTGCCACATATGGCTAGCGCTTCTCTCAGATGAGTCAGTCAACACTGAGGACCTGCTGGGTCGATGAACGGGCAAAGCCGCATAAATCCTACCAAAGCAGTCGCCCCAAGACGTCATACACTTCTTGCCCTCACCTTGCCACCTCCCAGCCTTTCTGCAGCTGCAGGGGCCTGAGCACTGAAGACTAACCATCACACCTGAAGATAACCTACTTAGTTTAACATATTGTCTCTGCCTGTTGGGAAGCTTCAGAACGGGAACCAGCCCTATCACTCCCTTAATTTCACTGTGAATTTGTCAGATTGGACAATGGAGCAAAACTACGGTTTACTTGACCTGCTTGAGATCATCACCTCCACCCTTCCCACCACCTACACAGACACTTTTCCTCGGGAAACAATTACATTGCCATTCACTTTAACAAAAGTTATTCAGCACCTGTAACACCTTCAACAAGGCCAGCATCAGAGAGGCACATTCATTACAGGCTCACCCATGAATACCAACCCCTCCCTCATCCAGAGGCCTTAGCCCACATGAAAGCCCAGTCTTTTGGGAGTTGTTTGCAGCATTCACTCTAGAGAGTTCTCCAAACAATGTGCTCATAGTACAGCTCACATTGATCAAACAGTTTAGCCATTAAGCAACCTCTTCACTGTCAAGCTTCATTCCTCTCTTAAGAGGTAAAAGACCTTCTTTTAAGGTATGAAGCCTAAATAAACTCAGCTACACGTGTTATTAGATACATGGTGAGAACAGCTGTCTGAGTGAGTGCTGTTCTGGGCCAAGGAAAGAAGCAAAAAAAGAGCTGGCATGGCTCAGGGCATGGCCAAGATGTCTCAAATCCCCTGTCCCAACAGGGAAACCAGACACCTTTGTGCTTCATGACTTAGAAGTTTCATTTTCACATCCTGAAGTTTTTTTAACCTCATTTTTTTGGAAACAAGGCTCAGGCTGTGCCTTGTTTTATGTGTATGTGTGCATATCCCGACAGACTTTTCAACTTAATAGCCAGTTTCAGCAACACTGAACAGATTAAAATACAAAGTCTTCACAGGTTTTGTGGAAACTAACTTCCGAGAAAAAGACTAGAGACCTGAGTCAGCTGCAATGTGAGATCACTCCCTATTAGTTATCAGTGACTACACTTTAGAAAGGGCCCTTAGAAGTGCTGAAAAACTTCTTTCATATATTGTGGAAATACAGGAATTCAGGGACTTGCATATTAGCTACTCAAGAGTATGACCAACCTTGATCTGAACATCTGTAAGAGATTAGTCCTTCATTCTGGCACTCAAAAACTTCTTGCTTGAGTTCCTACAGACCTTGACTCCCATCCTACTCCCTAACTCTGTAGACTGAGGTCTTCCAGTCCTTCTCATTGACTTCTTTCCATGTTCCAATGCCATTTGTTTTGTCAGCTCTGTGATAACTAGGTGCCTGGATGGATACAATTCTGGCATTAAAATAAACTCCCTGATCAATAACGCATCTAACTCTTACCTTCCCTCCCTTGACAGTGAAAGGTTGTCACATTTGTTTCCACCTTTACATTCAGCCAGCTGAAAAAAACTGCTGGCATCTACACCTTGTGCAGACTCTTGGAGAGGCCAGAATTGTAAATTCATGCTCCTTGTGCCTTTATCATCATTACAAGTTGGTAGCTTTATATCTTTACGCTTCTGTGAGCAACAGAAACAGTGGATCTCTATTCTTCTGCCAAAGTCTGGTAAGCAGAGGAATGGTCATTTAATTTTTGCCCTGACTTTCAAGCAAAGAGTGTGTATGGATTAGTTCAAAGAGAGGAATATTTTTTGAACTTTAGCAAAATGAATGAGAGAAGACACCTTGTCAGTGAAATGTGAAGGCATATTTTGCTGTGAAGTGTCCAAACTCTTGAAACTTTTGTAAGTCCTTAGCTCTTGCAGAGACAGTTCCTAGTCAGGTCACTGAGAATTTCTACCTGAACACAGATGGAATGACATGAATAGGTTTCAGATAGAGCCCCAGGAGGTTCCAACCCTTATTTCAGAATTTGGTTTGTTCTAGTACATAAAATGGAAGTTGCAAGTGACTCTTTTGGACACTTCCCTATATTTTTCCATTTCTATAAATAGGGAGCCTACGGAACAAGATGAAAAGTGACCACCTCTTAACCCAGGGACAGGAATAGTCCAAAGCGTTGCCATACAAGTTTTTCCAATCTCCACCCTGCCAGGATAATGTACTGCCCACTGTGAAGCTACCTCTGGGCTAAAAGAGCCGTGCAGCCCCCATGCTGATTTGGGAGTTTGGCCTTTCTGCTGTGGCTGCCAAAAGTGACATGAGTTAGTGCTAGGTTTGCTTTCTATTAACAGCTGTGCTGAGATCATGAGGTTTCTTAAGCTCTCAGTGTCCGACTGAAAACTTTCAGTCAGCAGTGCTGTTTTCTGATGGAATCACACTGGTGACCTAGAGGTGAAAGATGATTTCATCTGTGTTTCCACTAAAACAACTTCATGGCTCAGAGTTCATTCCAATCCATAAGTACTGTGAAAGCAGCCCTAGAAATGACTATGAACGTGTGTGGTTGCATCTGTACACAGCAGTGCACCTTTGAGCATCTGCACTTGAATGCAAAGATCTGAACTACTCAGAGTGAGTGATTTAGGCATTTTTAATTATGACACAGCCTGGGTTTATTAAGAACTACTCATTAACGAACTTTGAAGTATACTTAAAATGCACTGAAGTGGAGTTAAGATGAGGCAGGTTCAATTTCAAATTAATAGCTGGAATCTATTAAAGGGGCAGTAACAGAAATACTGGGGATCCATAAAGTCTGTCATTACACTGTATTCTAATGGCAAGCAAAAAGTTCTAAAAGTGCACATGGCAATCATACAGGCAGTTCTGAGTGAACCTCTCTGCCCACTAAACACAGGTCTGGGCTAACTCCATGAAGTAGCTGAACTGAACTCAGAACTCAACTGTTCATACTGAAGGTAACCGGTAACAAGTCTATCTACTAGGCCCACAAATAAGTGTCATACAACCATAGAATATGCTGAGTTAGATGGTACCTATCAGAATCATCAAGTCCAATTCCTGGCCCTGCACAGGACAGCACAAGAATCACACCATGTCCCTGAGAGCATTGTCCAAATGCTTCTTGAACTCTGTCAGGCTGGTGCTGTGACCACTGCCCTGGGGAGCCTGTTCCAGTGCTCAGCCACCCTTTGGGTGCAAAAACCTTTTCCTGATATGTAATCTAAACCTTCTCTGACACAGTTTCATAATGTTAGAGTGTTTTACTAAAATTATTGAGGAAGTCCTGATAATAATTTTTCAGTACATCTCAGTAAATTTCATGAGCACTCTATAAAGACCAGTGAGACAGTTTTTGATGCCTTCTTCTTCCTCCTGGCTTCTCAACGCTAAAATTGGAGATGGCCCCAAGTCTGAGTTTAGATGCAGACCTGGTTTACAGGTTAGCTTTGGCCTAAATCTACAGATGCATCCTCCTAAATATTTTAATCCAGGTCGGATGTGCTTTTGAAGCAAACCTCCTCATCCTGACTACTGCCTGTACTTTGGTTTATGTTGCAGAGAGTTCTCAGGGCACATGAGACCCCTCTCAGATGGAAGTAGGCAGCAGGATGCATTCCCACTGTCAAGGACTACAGGACCCTGCCTGGTGTGAAGCAGAGGCATCAGGATGTCTAAGGTGACCACAGGGTCCTCAGCACCAGTGGTTCAGGCCAGCAGACCCACCCAAGGCCCTGCACTACAGTCCAGTAGAGACATGACATAGATGCCCTAGCACAGAAATATCTGAGCAGACACTAGGTACAAAGCATGTTGCTTGGGGTTAACAGTCCTTCTTAAAAAATGCATGTGCTCATATTGAAAGAGAAGGAAACAAGCAAGCTTTGCTGTCATGAGTAGAGACCACAGCCATTGCTCAGCGTAATCTTGGTTCAGACAATAAAGGGAGTATTAGAAATGCTGTTTCCTGCTCTGGTAAAACAGAGAGCAGGATGTCAGCACAAATGCTTCCTGCTGCATCTCCTGGGCTTGATTACAGCAGTGTGTTGTGTGAAAAATAACACAAGCAGAGGTGGGTTTGGAAAGCACAAAGCACTGGGTGTGGTAGCAGATCTCAAAACTGTCAGTACAGCAGTAAAAATGTTGGCAGGGTCTGCAGGAGGCCCTTGGGAGCCCAGGGGACACTTGACACAGAGCCAGGCACCCTGAGACATGTACCCCAGAGCAGTCAGCCAGCTGCCTGGGAGGCCTCCTGCTGCTGGAGGGGCAGCTTGGGATTGCCCTCTCCGAGTGCCAAGCACAGGCAGTGCCTCGCAGACAGTCTGTACTGTGGCATTCCTGCCAGGAGCCCGCCGCTGACTCCTCTCCTACGGGTGGCTTAAACTCCAGCAAGGATACGGTTTCTGACTCTTTGTAAAAATGGGATTTAACCTTAACTCTTCCAGTAGGCTGTAGTTTGCTATACTCACAAGGCAGATTCAGCCTGTTGAGATACTTGTTTACGAAAGATGATTAACAATGGCTTTAGAAGTTGTAGGTAAACCGTGGTTTAGCAAGACTGGAATAAATATATAGGCAATATTTTCCCACCTATGATTTAATTATGATATAGGCAATAAGGGGACCAGAAAAGCATTGGAGATGGGAAGATTAAGAAGTAAACTCTGGGTTTTCTGTGAGCAGTATTTATCACGATAGTCTTATCACAAATGGCCACTAGATTAATTTGTCACCTCATACATGATAATATGACTATGTATAGTTCAAAGTTACTTAATATGAACAGTAACACTGACTATCTTTACAACTGTAGAGTATTTGAAATTAAAAGCAGCAGAACTTTCCAGAGACATTAAAATGATTTTGTGTTAGTGATGAGATAGGAAGAAATAAGGTTATAGGAGAGGCTTTGGCTCACACTGGGGTTGTAGGAATGAGTGTCCATTCGTATTGAAACTGACCCCTGCAGATGCCCTGAGATCTTCTCTGAAACAATCTCAAAAATTTGTTGGGTAGGAGTTCTCTCCTAGTAGGCTGCCCACCTACACATATCCTGCATCACAGATTTTCAGTTTTGAAACTGAATGTTTTGTCTCTCTAGCTTGTTATCCACATAATCACACAATTATTGACTTCTGTATCATTGTTGCCCATGATTTCTGCATGCCATTAGCTCTGTTTCATTGCTCTGTGCTCACTGCATTCCATGTTTACCTGTATAAGTAAAATTCTTCTCTTCCACTGCAAGTTCCCAGCTTCCTTGCAGCAGGTTTCTCCCAGTGTCACAGTTGAGAGCCCATGGCTAGGGGTCAAGAGGCATCAGAGCTTAACTTTCATCATATGGTAATAAAAGCGCCTTCTTTGGCCGAGTGCCTACCTGCTGCAGCTGAGCCTCTGCTGAAATGAATGCAAGACAGTCCCGGTTTAAATAAAGCCCTGGGCACTTCTGCAGTGCACACCAATACAGTCCTGCTTGTGCCCAGGAAGGCAAGGCAGCCCTGCCAGCTCCTCTGAGCCCTTTATACCCTAGTGATCAGTGTAATGAGCAAGCTGAGTCTCTCTTCACTCACTGCACACTACAAAGCAGATGACAAGATGGGCTCGTTAGCTCTTTCACATTAAAAATGCCAGCAAATATTTGACATGAACCATCCTTTCTCATAATACATATGAGCTTGCAGGAGAAAGTAAATCAAAAAAACCCACAGCCTGTCTATATTCCTTAACCATCTTAATACAGACCTGCTGTCTGATGCCCCATCTGCTCCAGTGTGGCTGCAGTGTATGCCAACCAAAGGATTTTTCTTGGGCAAAGATATGGTAGTAGAAATGAGGATAGCAATAACTCTTTTTCAACTATTCAAAGTGAAAAAGAAAAGAGACACAAAAGTGACAGCAGTGACAGCCTTCTGTCATAAGGTCCTGAAAATTGCTGCAAACAAAGAATGAGTGAAAAATTGATGGCTGATGGACGGTTTGCTGTTTAACATGGGCCACTTAATCCTCCAGGATCCTGAGGCATCTTCTTTGTTATACTTGGCCAACGCACACACCCCAACGAGCCTCAGAGGCACAGAGGGCTTGGCAGATCTCGTGTGGCTTTGCAGTCCCTGAGACTCCTCTCCCTATGCGTTTGGGAATCCTGCCAGCCCCAGACAGTATTTGGTACATGCTGGGGGAGGCAGCGGGGGTGTGTCATGAGGGAGGCACAGTTTGGCCCCTGCTGTGAGGGTGACATTTGGGGAGGTGCAGGCTACCCCCCACAAGGAGGTTACACCATTTCAGGCTCCCCAGGGCAATGAGGCTAGGCACAGACCAGACCACCTTGGCTTAACTGGGACTACTGCACCATCCTGCAGAGCCGATTTTCCCTGAGATTGTATGTCCCTGCAGCCGCCTCCTGAAAACAGATATCATCTGAATGCTGACCTGCTCCAAAAGGTATTTATGAGACTTGTGTAATGAAGCATTCATAACTTCAGCTGGAATAGAGAGATGAAAATGCAAGGTGTAATTACGGAGCATTATTATGGTGATAGCGTGGCTAAAACTGAAGTGATCCAAGAGAGACAGCTCTCCAGCCTTGCACCTTTCTCTCAGATCTTACTCTCCTTAGGGATTAGGGACTGAGAAGCTGGGAAGCTAAGCTTGATGTATGCTGCCTTATTTCTTATGTGGCCAGCTGCACAGCTGCACATGGCAACTGGGACGCCCTCCTTCTGTGTTCCAAGACATGAGGACGTTCAGTGACAAGGCATTTACTCACCAAGAACCATTAAGAGGGAAGGAAATCTCTGGAGAACCTGCCTGCTCACTGTGTGAGCCATGGTTTTCATTAGCTTCATAAGTAACAGCTGAAATACAAGATGAAGACCAGAGCAGAGCCTTATCAGTTAAAGTGTCACCCATGGTTATAAGACACACACTACTCTCATTTGGGCTTCTCTCTCCTCTCTGGCATCCCAAACCACTGGTAAAAAAAAAAGCCTTGAGAACAAGAGCAGGACTTGCTCCAAGGACCGTTAGCAGAGTGTGTTGGAGTAGGCGGATTAAGAGCATTTTTTCCTTGTCTGAGGGTGGGAATGCAGCTCAGAGCAGTATGCCCAAGGCACCCCTTGAATATTTGGAGGTGGAACTGTCTGTACCTCTCCATAACTTCACCCTGGCCAGATTTTAGGTTGCAGTTACAAAAGCAAAACAAAGTGAAGCTGACTATTGGTACAGGAGGAGACACTGCCTTCTGCTGCCAGCTCCTTTACATACTCCTCCTAAGGGAAGCATGACCACAGCTGTGTGAATACTGAGGGTGGTGAAGAACCCAGCCACATCTGGCACCACTGACTGCATCTGCACCAGGAAATGAAGCAGGGTAGGGCATGAGCACTGACTCTGACCTCCGCAGGTCCACACCACCACGTTTTGAGCATGCTGACTGGCACAGTTGTGGCCTGTGACAGCTAGTCCCCACCAGGCAGCAGCTGGGGACAACATAAGATGTGGAGCATGTAACCCCGTTTTGAGGACTGAGAAAATTCAGCAGCACAGGCAACGAACTGTAATACATCAATTGGCCTCAGAGTTCAGAAATGGTCCCTGGGTCTCTGTGTTATTTATTTGTATAGAGAGCTGCTGGGAGCCTGAGCACAGAGGCTGTGGCCAGAACAAGCCTGGAGCACAGACTGGTCTCTTATCTGTACAAAATGACGTGCTAGACCAGGAAGGAGGCTTTAAACTCATTTTGCTTTCCCTTCTGTGGGCAAACCCACAAGCTGTGATGATCAAGGGCTGTCACTGTAGCCTTTGGTTTCAAGTGTCCATCCCGTGGCACTGCTCCCATAAGGTCTGCATAAAACACGGGGCTCCTGCAAGAAACTGACCCCTCTTTCTTCACAATGACTGCGATGGGTGGGAGAACAGAGTCCTGGCTGAGAGGGCAGCAGCCATGGAGCAGGTGGCACGGACAGCTCTCCCCATCCCCTCCCAGCACCCTGCCAGGCAACTCTGAGTTCCTGGGCTATGGCTTTTCTGTCAAGACAAGCTGAAGAGTTAATCTGGCAGGTAGGCCCAGCTTGAATTGCATGATCTGAACTCAGATTGAGTAAGTGTAATTAGATGATGAGAACCTCATGGCAGGGCGTGCCCTAGTTTCAGTCAAAGGTGGAACATTATTAAGTACCATTTACATCCAGAGAAACGCCCACTTTTGAAATCTCTGGTGCCAGTAACACATGCTTTGCATTTAACTCACTCAGTGAAATGGGAAGTCAGCGGCAGAACACAGAGTTTCTAATTTGTTTGCTGCCAGCACGGTGATTAATGAGTTTCAAAACACTCCATCAGCCAATTATGATGGATACTAACCCTTTAATAGGAATCTCTGGCTGGATCCTTGTTACTTGGATTTAGTGCTCAGACCAGTTAGACCATAAATTATTTTCTCTCTGGGAAAAAGAGCAAGCTTCTCCAAGATAAGCAACTCAGGGTTTTTGTTTCATAGAGACCAGCTGCAGGAGCAGGGGTGCAGTACATTTTGTGCTCTTTGCCTATCAACATGCAATTAGGAACAATCATTCTGCACCATAGGCCACCCTTCTTTGGGTGGGTGGAGGAAAAGCTGGGGGCAAAAACCTAAACCTCAATTTAAGATGCATGCTAAGGCAGCGAGCCCAAACTGTACACCTTCACAAAATGGACATGTTGTAATGTACTATTAATAATAAAAACAATTCTGATCCATCTGCAATATTACAAGAGTTTGTGTTGATTTAAAATGAGGCAGAGATTTGTCTTCCCCTCATGAAACCATTGGGGAATAGTATGGTGCAGTAACTGCACCTCGCTAGTTAGTTTGCTTATGTTTAATTTAACCCAGATGTTAAATATAAAAAGAGCAGACATAATTCTGTTCCCCAGAGTAAAAAAGAACAGGTGGAAAAAATGTATTGGGGTTTCCTGTAGTTGCATATCCTCTGTTTAAAATTTTGGGCATATTAACTCCTGTGCACCTTGAAAAAGAAGAGTGTTTCTCTCTTCTATTACCTGTTGCACAACCACAGCAGGAGCCTCTCCAGTATCCAGATGAAGAAGTGCGAGAAGCCAGTTCCAGCCACTGCATAGGAAAAGGTGAAAGAACTCCTGCAGCTGGCATGCATTGAATAATTATTCTAACAGAAGAATAATGTGCAAAAATATTTGATCAAATTACTTTTTATTACAGTGAAGTGGAGCACGGTGGCTGGGGCACAATGGGATTTCCACGCAAGATCAGATCATCTGTCCACCCATCCCAGATGTCTGCCTCCGGCCAGAACAGGAATAGCTTTAAGCCAAGTGTGCTGCTGCTCACTTAGGGCCCTGTATTGAATTATGCTCATTTACAGCTCCCCAGAGGAGCTTAGTGTCTGCCTTTGGCAACAAGAGAGGAAGGAAAGAATGAATCGCTGCTGAGTTTCCACCCCTGGGCAGGAGCAAATCCATCTCCTGCCACAAAGCCCCATTCTCTTACCCTCCAAATGGTCCCAGCTCCAGCTTTTTGCCAGGACACCCACCACTCCCCAGCAGTACCACCACAGAAGCAGCAGGACCATTTCTGAAATGTTTGAAGCAAGTACTCCTGCCCCAATTTCATGTCCTAGATCCACCTGAGTGTGGATCACCTCCAACACCTGCAATGACACATCTTATTTGTCTCATATAAAGTCACTAGCTGCAGAACCATCCTGTGTGATTGTCTACTTTAATGTCAGAGCACCCTGAAAACTTGCACTTGTCCTTTGGATGAGGGGCACAGAGGTGATGGGGATCCTTGCTGGATGTGGTGGGGGAAAAGACTTTCCTATGTCAGCAGTACTTCTGTCTCCTCCACACCTCATTCCTACTGAGGAGAGAACCACAGTAGGTGGGGTTCCTCCTGTTTGTCACAATTTCTTCTTCTTCCAGCCAGGCTCAAGGGGGCTGCCTCTCATTAAAGACATGCTGAGAAGTACAAACAATAGTGTGGAATGCAGGTATAAAAGGAAGGAAGGAAAAGATGCAGTATCACCGTGTGGATGATGCCCTATCTCTTCCATCCTCTTCATTCCATTTCAGGGCTTTGGAGGCTTCAGGTGGGGAGTAGAGCAGAGAAGAAGAGGAGGTGACAACAGAATAGCTGAGGCCTGCCTAAACTAAAGTCTGGGAAACTTCTGCATTAAGGAATCACTCTGGTCTCTATTCTAGGGCTTCCAATAAATACCCCCATCTCCATGTCAGTTTGTGGAGCTTGTCTGTAGTTCCTACTGACTTCATGCACCTCAGAGCTTCTCACAGATCTGTGCTTTCACAGAGCAGCTGGCACCTGGGATTGCTGCTGTACATGGGTCTGTGGCAGCAAACACCTGCTCAGGAGCTGTTAATCTGCAGGGTCTTTGTTGGAGCTTCTTCAGGCCCATTGCAACACGAATATCACTGCAGCAGCTAACACAGACCTGCCCATGACCTGCACTGAGCCCACCTGCAAGTGCAAAAGATGAAGCTTTTCCCCTCTCAGCTCATCAATTAAACTTTGCTGCAGTGACCAACAGTGGCAGGATACTTTTATACTCCAATGGACTTTTTTCTCTAATACAAATTGGATATATTCGTGGTGGAAGAGCACATGTTCAGGCCTTGCTGCTGCAGCCAGGTCCTGCTGCAGAGAGAGCTGGAGATGGGGAACATAGCTGGCAGCAGGGCTCAACCAGCATTTCCCTTCTTGGGTGCAGGTCCTTCTGGACATTGGCATCATTTGTCCCCAGAATCTCCTTGCAAACTCCCAAGTGTGGGTGGGACTTCATGGACATTAGAAGGTAGAAACTTTCCATGCAGGAGACCAAATGGCTGCTTATGGACAAGGTATAAGCAAGGACCAGAAAGGACTCTTCCTTGGTCAGGATGTTGTCCAAGCCAATGTACTTCTCTAAAGCATACATACCACTGGGAAATGTAATGTGCTCTCCCCAGAAGCTGCTCAGCTATGCTCAGCCCTCTTCCAGCTTGGGTGCCATCCTCAAGCAGGTATCGCACATGCTGAGGAAGGACAGAGGCTTCAATTCCCTTATTCCCTGCAGCCATGAGGACAAAAGTCACCTGGAATTGTTTGGTACAGTGTTGACTTGCCAGTTCCAGCTTAGGAACTCTGCTGTTCCAGTGAACAGCACCCTTCAGAGACAGGTGCTGGCTGGGAGCACCTTGCCACAGTGTCGTGACTGGTCTCCCTCTTTCCAAACTCTGTCCCAGCTCACCACTGTCCCAGCACTGACTCCTGGAAATTTTCCTTTAGTAAGCAGGAGGTCAGTCTCTTAATGGCACACCAGTGCTCTTCTTAGCACGTCAGGCAGAGCTAACTCCATTTTTTCTCAAGCCTCTTCACTGGCCTTCCACTGTCTCCCAGCTGAAGCTGGGTGTCAAAGCCACACAGGTTTGGGCCTGTGCAGTGAATTTGTGTCATACCACATGAGAACAGGCCTTGTCGTGCCTGGCCTCACCCTTCAGCTTTGCTCCAGTGAGCCAAGCTACTGAGGCAGCTCACCCAAAGCCCAGCTCCTGCAGAGTCTTTGGACTTCTGCTGCTGTGTGCATGGAAAAAGCAACCCACATTCTGCAGCTCAGAAGCAGCACAGCTGCCACAAGATACAGAGTGTTTCAAAGCAGGGCATTTACTTCCTGCAAGGGTCTTCTGCCCATCACCTGTTCACAACTAGACTGCTCTTCACTCCTCTCTTCCCCTCAAGCCCATAGCACCATGGCGTGATCAAACTCTGAATGGGCTGAATGGAAGGGATGTTAAAAATAATGGAAATGAAGCAGAGTTTTCCTGGCAGTATTCAATTCTCAGCCCTGGCAGAGAGCAAGGAGCAATAATTGTTTCAGCTACTGAAATTCAGATAGGCAATAGAGAGCCTCGTGAGGATCAGGAATCCAGCAGCATCTCTGATAACAGGTAAACAAGAGGAAAATGCATTGAGCTCCACCTGCATAAAAAGCTGTCCAGGAAAGATGGAAAAGTTCACCTTTTCTCAGGATCTGCTGGAATGGATGACAGTGCTGATGTACTGGGCTACCTTTTAATGTCCTCTTCATGTAATCAACATTTTTCCCTGGGTCAAGAGTTCTTTGTTACTAATGGATCAGTCAGTCCAGGTTGATCATATGCCACGTCAGCTTTGTTTAGGGCTGTTGTCAGAAGTCATAAATCACAGTCCAAATGTAGTTAATTCTCCCAGATAACAACATTTTTCTATCCTTTAATGGACATAGTAACAGCTGAGCCATCTGCGCAAAATGTGTCAAAATACCTTTTCTCCTCTATACAAAAAGATCCATGTTCTCTTTTTAGCAAGAGTCTGTGAAGATTAAATATTCAAATAATTTGCTAATCAAGGTGAATTTCAAGAATGTCTCTGTCAGAAGCCCCAACCCAAATACAGAGATTGCTCTTCTCAATATACCCCTTACAACCAGAAAACTCATGTAAAAAACGTTATTGATTCTTATCCAAGAGCAATAAGGTACATTTCCCTTCCAACACAGGTAGCAAAACCCCCTTTTGGCTGAGTGATTTGATCTGAGTTGGCATTTTACACTTCTGCTTATCAGTTTGTATAGATTTCTTCATCCTCACATTTGTATAGCAATTATATTTTGTTGATAATCATTACAATGAAGCTGAAAATTTGCTGTTTGTGACCACAAACAATTGCCTTCTCAGTGGCTTCTTGGGCCCACCTTTAAAATCTATCCTGGTTAAGCACATTCAGCTGGAAACAGTACTCTTCTGCTTGCTCCCATTTGTCCTATAAGGGACACATATCCCCTGATCTCGTTACATCTAACCCCCTTTTAAAGACAAAACTGCTGCAGGACACTCTGAAAGTACTGAGGCTGTCAACCAGAGTCTGGATGTTCCGGATACATGGAAACCTAATAGGGGAGGATATGTTTCAACAAAAATAGTAGCTTTAGGAAGATAGTACTTTCCCCAAAGCTTCACCTTCTGTGTCAAGTAGCTGAAACATCCATCTCTCTGTCGACCATAGGCACTGTCTGTTTTTCCACTGCTTTTTTTGCACAGTCCTCAAACTCCTGGCCCACAATTGTGAGAACAAAAATGAAATCATGGACCTAGGTTTAAATAAGAGATACATTTTATACTGGGAGGTAAATACTCCTGGACAAAGATAGTCTGGAAGAAGTGGGTACATGGTGCAGTGGTGCCCAGGGAGGCGATGGCACAGCTGGGCTGGAGTAGGAGAGTCACTGGTGACATACTGTGAAGGACAGTAAGTAGGAGCTTAAGTCCTTCCCAACCAGAAAGTAGACTGAAAGAGAAACCTTAACTTCCTTATTTCCTCACAGAATATTATTCAAGAACCATTCCCAATATCATTTTATCTTAGAGTTTCTCCTAGAGGTGTTACAACTCAGGTTTATTTTGAATATTGCAACAGTAAAATGCTTTTCTAGAACCTTTCTGTCCCTTAGCCAGATAACTCCAGATAACTTTTTCCTGCCAAAAGGCTTGTGAAAATCTGGCCCTAAGTTAGATTTGAGTACAATTATTGTCCCAAAGCACTTCTTTTAAACTTGAGGTAATAAGCAACGTCACCAGTGGCAAAAGATATCTTGCTTGTAAAAGCATAATGCATCTTTAGTGCACCGTCTACAGTGCAGTAAAGAGACTCTTCCTTACACACAAAACACTGGTAACTCAATGCTACTCCTGTGATTAGGGTGCAATAACCCCGAGATAAGTGTATTCCTAAACAGGGTACTTGCCATTCACCTTAAACCCTGCTGATTGTTGCTTTCAGAGATACTGTTGTTTCGGATCTGGCATACATCAAAGCAAGTGACACCCACATGAACTCGAAAAGCCATTAAAATCCCACACAGTTTCCCTTCAAAGAGCATTTATGGAAATAGCAGGATCTATAAGCCATTAGAGGAAGACAAGAATAGATTCTGTTAGAGTTGTTTTTCATCCCTTTCACTTGTCAGACTCAGAGACTTGCAGGATGCTTAAAAAGCTACAGAAACTGTGCTTAATGAATCATCTGGAAAAAAGGTATAAATGTTGTTAACTGAGAACCTTTGAAAGAGTTTTATCTGATTGTTCTGAACATCAGTATTATTTTTGTATGTAAATAAATTTGCTATTGACACTGTTGGCATATTATTGTTGGCAAAATCAGAAAACAAAGCCAAGCACGTGTTGCTTTGCACCAGCTGCTCATCTCAATACAATGGGGTGAAACTGAAGATCCTCAGTGATGTGTCTGAGGGAGAGGATGTTTTTACATTGTGTGGCTTTGCTGGGAACTTGCTCACCAGCTATGAAGTGGCTCCCAGTCATCTGCCTCCGGTCATCCTGCCCCAAGGAGATGTATGGTCCGCAACGCCCTGTCCTCATTCTCCACCAAAATGCAGCTGCTTGAGATGAAATGGTTTCAAAAGCCCCTTCAGCTTGAAAGGAGGTCAGATTTGTGTTTTCTTTTACAGTTCTTCCACTTGGAGGGTGCTTTGCTAAATTAAGCTGCTAGCAAGGTAACTGTTTAAATAAAATCCAAGAAATGCAACTAATACTTTCTAAACTTGCCAGAGGAATCTCATATGGTTGTGTACTTCTGACCTTGACACAGTGAGCTCCTTATAGCCAACTTTTGAGCCTGAAAGAAAGCCTAGTCCATTGTAAGCAAAAGAAAAAGAGCAAAGCCTGAAGTCATTCTTCATTCCTCAGATATTCATTCCCCTATCAGGGTCTGTAGGAATGAGTCCCTGAGCTGGGTATGAGGAAGACCTGAGAAAACTTGCTCTTCTTTCCTTACACCACCAGCCTTTCAGACCTGATCATTCATTTCGACCCAAGAATCAGAAAAAAAAAGAGCTTTAATCAGGCAATTAGCAGTCCTCTGGCACATCTGCCACATACACGTTGTCGATAGCCCAGGTTAACCCCACAGGGCACCCAGTCACGGGACTTCATTGCAATTGGCAGGGAGATGAATGCTTACACAGCATATTGACTCCAAATAGAGCTGACTGAAACAGTTTGGTAGAAATGTTTATTCACCAAAAAAATAAACAGTTTCAGATGAAAGGAAACTGTTTACAAATGAAGTCAAATTTCTTGAAGATTCACACACACCTCCCAGTTTTCCCTCCCTTGAAAAGCTTTGGGAAACTAAAGGAAATTATTCTGTTATCTTATGAAACAAGGTTTGCTAAATACCACTGACCCACATTCATTTTGCATGAATAAAAACTGCCCTGCATAAAGGAAAACATTTTGTTTTGGGCTGGACAAAGTGTTTCATTGAATCTTAAACACATTTTACACAAGGCCCCTTTCTGTGACAAATCTAAAGCATTTTCATGCTGACTTGACACAAAATTGCAAATTTTTTTTGCACAGTTCCAAGGATCTGGGATTCTATCTAGCAACCAGGAAACATTGAAATAATTACTGGTTTTGAGATGGCTTGGAGCTACTTCTCATACTTCAAGAAATCCCCTTGTAATAAAAACTGCTTCCAGGCAAAATTCATCAGGCAGCATTAGGAGAACTTGGGATGAATTTTGAGTATGCTCGGGTCAGATTTCAAGTTCAATCTGACAAGCCTGTGGCTGTAAACTAGCACGAACTGTCAGCTTTGAATATATTTCCATTTGGGCTGTACAGAGTGTTGGGTCCTGTTATTCAGATCTGCAGAACTGAAGTCACGAGGACTGAAATTTGATTTAAAACCTGAAGTTAGTTTTCACATCTCCCCAAACTGAACTCCCTGTGGTATGACCTTAAAGAAATAAATACATTAAATGTTTCTCCCTGGAGAGAGAAAACTCCACTGAAATGAGACCTCTCAGCATGACACTTCCATCATTTAGTTCCTCTTGTATATGTAGGTCATATTGAAATACACATCTACATCATTTTGAAAACACCCCAACTTCCCCCCGTGTAGCATCACTGATTCCAGTGGCACCTCTAGGTATAAACCACAGAAAGCTCTTTGTGAGATGATGGCTACACAGACACGTTGTGAAAGAAGGTCTGAAAATGGTCCAGAACACTACCAACATTTTTTTTCTTTCAGAAGCTTCCTTCAGCCAATTGGTGTTGCTGTGCAGACTCCTACTTTCCTAACACAGACTAACATCCTATAGAAACAATGAAGATTGTGCATGAGTGGAGATTGTGTAAAATTAGAGAAAAAGACCTACTTATACGTGAGGGAAAAAAACAAATTATATGTTGCCCTGTTCAGCACAGCTCAGAAAATACCTGTTTTTTCAGATTTGTAATTGAAAAAAACAAGAAAAGGAGAAAACTAATTCAACTGGTAGCATATGGAAAATCTTCAGGGATTTTTGTCAAGTAAAATTTTAAAATTACTTTATTTACACTGTAAATTTGTTTACTTTTGTTATGGGTAAAAGGTTTGTTTTGGGCCTATATAAAGCTTGTTTGATTTAATCCTTTAAAAATATAATCATTATAGTTGAATTAGTTTTTAAATTAAAACTGTACTCCAGAATGAACATCAGAATCTTTAATTAAAAAATACCAGAAGGAAGTGCATCCATTTTCCCCCTTAATTTTCTGTTCAAAATAAACTGGCTTGTTGTTTATTCATTGGGGTTTTTTGTTGGGTTTGTTGTTGTTGTTGTTGCTGTTGTTTTTTGTTGTTTTTTCCCCCCTCCCCCAAAAAAAATGCTTTTGGTGAATGGATGTTAAAAGAAAAGTCCCATAGGCTAAATTTTCTTTGGTTGTTTGAATGCATTTCATCAAATTGTTGTGGCTAATTTTAAGTGTCCTCACTGGGCAGTCAGATTTGTTTGATTTATTTTTTTACCATAAAGGTTTCAGACATCCTAAGGGCCCAGCTGAACTGTCTATGGTCTTGTGGGTCAGAGGGAAAATGGCAAGATAACAAATACCTTTTATTTCACCCAGAAGAGAAATTCAGAATACAGCCTATAGAGGAGCAAAGCTCAGATGCCAGGCAGGGAGCTCCTGCTGAGCAGGACCTCCACACACGAGGTGATGCCAGATTGGACCTGAGGGACTCAGGGCAGCAGAAGCCAGCAGGACCACCCAAAAGTGCTCAGGAGGGAGGTGTGACAGAAGCAGCAGAAGCCAGCAGGACCACCCAAAAGTGCTCAGGAGGGAGGTGTGACCCCTGCACCTGCACAGCGTGTTCCCCACCTGCAAGGAGCAGCACAGGCAGGCAGGGTGGTGCTGGGGATGGCAGAGGAGCTTGGCACCACCTGGTGCTGCACCTGTGCTAGGACAGAAGCCACCTCAGGCTCTCTGGTCACAGCCCAGCACTGAGGACTTTCCACTCTGGCCATGCTTCCTGGGTGCAGGAGTTTCCCAGGATGGCACAGGGTTCCTCCTGGAGACCTGTATCCAGTAGTGTGGGCTGATGGGAAGCGTCACCAGCCAGGATGAAGGAAGGGATTAGTGTCCCATGGCTGGATGCTGGGACTCCTGCCAGAGGTGGAGCTCCACCAGCCAGTTGGCTGAAGCTTACAGCTCCCTCCCAGCCCAAAGGGGCAATCCTGTGTGTGGGGATGGACCCCAGAGGGCCACCCTTCCAGCCAGTCTGGAATTAACTCTGCAGTGTGGCAGAGCTGGTTGCTCCCCAGACCTCGGACTGACTCTCTGCTCTGCAGCTGAGACCTGCTGCTGCCAGAGGCTGCAGACACCCCGTGGCTTCCCTGGGCAGGGATGTTGGAATTTGTCCAGGCACTGGCCTCTTGTACAGACCCAGGGACACCACGTGGCTCGTGGGCAAGAAGTGGGGCTGTGTGTGAGTCGGTGCTCAGTTCCCGAGGTGAAAAGCTCTAGGTGTCTGAAATCACAAAATTCACAGCACGTGGTGTTCACAAGTGACATTGTGGCTGTCTGCCCACAGCATCCATTTTCAGATGTTTTCAGTGGCTGCACAAATCCAGAAAGTCAAAAACAAAACAAAACCCCCCAAAAAACCCAAAAAACCCCAAAACAAAACAAAAACCAAAACAAAACCAAACAACAACAACAAAAACACGAAAAACCCCACAAAACCACCCCAAAACCCCACAAAACCTGAAACAACAACAAAAAAACCAACCCCAAAACCAAGCAAAACAAAGAACAAACAAACAAACCCAATAAAACCCCAACAACAAGGAACCTCCACTAAACCAAAAATCCCTCTTTAAAACATAGCCAAAATCCAGTTAGATGACACTGTCTTGCAAAATAAGATGAGATGTCACATGTTAAAATAGCTGATGTGGCATCATGTATGGATCTTGTAATTTCAGTTCAGGGCCTCAAGGAACAACAAAAAGCCCCATAAGGTGAAAAATAGGGTTTTCCAAGTTTTTTCTTAGCACAATGCAGTAATTCATGTGCAGTTAAGATGTGCAGCACATGTTTCTAATTCACTTAGGTGTCAATCAGAAATAATTGCAGCAGTCAATGAAACTATGCCTGGGAAACAGATAAAGAAGAGCACAGTTCTCCAAGTCTCTTCACCTTACTATTACTGACAGTATTGCAGACTCTATGCATTTTTAGAAACACAGGTTTTGTCACATAATTGCAATAGTTAGAATAATTTAGCATTTTTAAATTTCTTTTTATGAAACAAAGTCTTACGTTCTAAAAATGAAACTTCCCTTGAATTCTTTCCACCGATAGTGGCTCCCATTCCAGAGCAAGCAGCTCGCTGAGTGTAGTGGCACTGCTGTCTAGCGTGACTCCCTGTTTACTAATTTAATTTGGAAGGGTCTGGAAGAAACACTCTTGGATGTGATCATTGGTCCTCAGGGAAAAGCCTTCTCCTGACAGAGCAAATGTCTCTATTTTCAAGCAGTTTGTGGCCTCTGTGATCTCTGGTTCTATGTGGGCTTAAGTTGATGCAGAAAATGCAACTACACACTTTTTAGGGGTCCAGTGTGACTTGTTTGAACATGAACCATTGTTAATATGTGCCAGGATATGTGTACTATGGGAAGTCACACTGACAAAACAGGGAAGTTACTGCAGACATTACTATCCTGCAAAAAAAAAAAAAATATCAGCACACCCTGGTGAGCCCTTTTAAATTTGGCTTAGCATGAGAAGATGGATGTGTAATTGAACTGATAGATTCAGTGCTAAGGAGCAGCTGATTCTGAAACCTGAGCAAAACTATATACACAACACAGACCACTCTAAACCCAGGAAACAATATTTTTGTAAAACATCTTTTCCTCCCACACCCATAAAATGTTCATGGCCTTTATTTTTTTTTTTTTTGTCTTGATGGCCAGTATGGATTAGCATTCCTTGCACAGACTTGAAGTATTTTATAGAGCAGATCTACTAGCACTTCAAAAACATTTACTTTAAGTGCTGGACAGTAGCCCATTTTCACAGAACATAATTCATTTGGCCACAGCACAGCTATATATTGTCAAGAGTGCTATTATCAGCCAATAACTGCACCTCATTTTACTTCCTTGCTGCATCTTATCATGAACCAAGTGCTGACATCCTTGCATGAATGTAACTCTTCCTGCAGTGACTGATGAAAGCAACTGCTGAAGCTCTGCAGATGAAGATATCCATGGGATCAAATTCAGGCTGGGTTCAGGGTGATTTCAGATGACGTGAAGTAAACTCAGTGACATCCATGACAGAAATCTCTTCAGAAAAGGTGTGGCTATTTTCCAGAATATTGCATGTCTTCCTAATTACAGGACCACTGATTGCACCAAGCCACTGTACTGCACACATCATAGGAAGTTTGATCCAGAAATTAGGACAAGGGGTCACAAATCATCATCAGAATACAAATTTCTGTACATGTGGTCTTCCATTTCCTAGGAGTCACCCATCCATCCGTAAAGCAGGGGCTTTAATTAATTGTTAATAATAATTGGGCCATATAGGTTTGCAAGGCACTTTTCAGTTGAAGACAGTCTAGAAAATATTATGAATTGTGTTGACATTTTGCATTTGGAAGCTCTGCAGCATTCTGATCCACTGCTGAGCTGTAACCTGTGCAATGCTTTCAATGTCAGGGCACTAAATTTTTTTGTGCTGCAGAAATCAGAGCGAGAGCCTGTAGCAAATAATACCCTGAGTAGAAGGCTGTCTTTGTAAACATGCAAGAGTGATGACAGGTTTTCATATGCCTTTCCTAAGCATTGCAGAGATTAGGAGAGGAAAGGTTAGAATTCTGTTCTGCATGTTTTCTAATGACGTGCTGTCACATTTCTTTGTCTAAGACCCTCACTCACACTGGACCCATTCTAAACACAGGCAGTTATTGGTCCTGCTCCTGGCTTATTTGTGAGATGGCATTGCTAGGTTGGGTTCATGTTTTAGAAGTGGTAGGCACTTTATTTTTCACATTTGTATATTTGTACATTACTATATGATGGCCCTATCATGAGAAAACACACTTCAATATAAAATGGTAAAATACCATTATAAAACAAAAAATTCTCATGCTTCCATTGGCTAACTAGCAGCCTATTTTTTCCACCCTGAGGAGTACTTTATATGATTCACCCTCTGCCTTTCCTTATCAGGTTTCCCCTGTCATTCAGCTGAATACTTCTTGTTTTGCATTCTGTGCCTGTTCTTGTGCCCTATCAGTTTCCAACTTAATTGACTAGAAAAGCTCTTAGAAACATCAATGTATTTTAGATCAGACTCCGTCTCCTCTTCTTCGCCTAAAATGCAAATAGATGGTGTGGTATTTTCCTAATTTTGATATGGCTGTTGTAAAATCATGGCCTGTGGATTGTGCAGGTTGCTGACAGCACTGCCCAGAGAGAAGCTGATGCTGTCTCCACCCAGCTCATGAGCAGGACTATGACCAATAGCCACAGCCTGCATATGTGCCTGGGGTATAAAAGCCCCACGTTTCCTAATGGCTCATGGTAACTGTATAATACTCCTATTCAGTATGGATGTTTGTTGGAGATGAAAAGAAATATTTAAAGACTGAAGTTCATTTGTGCCCTGTTGCCTCATCAAGGAGAAGGAAATGCTTATACTGCCAGGTTTGTTTATCACTGGAAGTAGATATGCTCTTTTTACTGAACCAGACTGGGTTGCAACCAATCCCAAATATTTAAGACCTGGTTCCAGCAAGCTGGGAACACCTAGAAATGTACTGGCATTATCAAGCCTTTGATGAAGAAAGTGGTGCACCTTCAGAGGGTGCAAGGAGAACTGTGGCATTGGCCTGTGCCCAGCCAGCTCCCTGCTTCATTTTGCAATTAGCCAAATCACAGCTCTGGCTTTTCTTCATTTCCCCTTAAATGAACATTTCCTTTTTCAGTTCCCAGTACACTAGGTGCCACTGAAAGAAAAATGCCCTTTTTAAACAACTCTCCATGCCCTCCCAAATTACCTCCACCTTTGAGCTCCTGGTTTTCTCAGGGAAAGCTGTTCTTTCCTTTGTTCTTACAGACCTTCTAGGTTCAGGACCTCTGTTTGTGGTCACAAGGAGACACTTAAGTCACTTCACACACCCAAAAACCACAACCCACTCTCCCTCTGCTGCTAGAGAAAGCCATTTCCTCCATGATACCTTGATGGAACCCAGCAGTCTTCCTTTGCTCACCAGCCCCTCGTGAGTATTGGCCAAGTGCTGAAGAGCAAACATGGCTGAGGCCAAAACCTGTTTTCCAGAGGGTCAATGATTTTCTCTAGTTCTCTCAATGGTTAATTACACTTGCTGTTATAAATATGCACTTTGTACTCAGTTTCCAGACATTAGTTCATATTTTTCTGCCAAGTAAATATCATTTTTATGCCTGGAAAAGAGGGGAAAATATTTTGTAATAAAATAGCCCTTGCAGCTAAGCCTTCAATTGCTTCTGTGGCTCCTTTACTCATACTCTGTGATGTTTTAATATTAAATCTGCCAAAAAAATGTTGACACAACACCTGACAACTCTGTTAAATGACTCAGCTTCATGTAATATGTATCCATTTTCTGCTTTTTTTCCCTGAAGACAGTTCATTCCCCTTTTTGCCTCTTCCACATTATTGCTAACAATTTTATCATCCCTATCTAGCAAGTAGCCTTATTCTAGTCTGCACATGTGTTTGTTTCAATTATTTTTCTAGTTTTTCCCATTGTTCCTTGCCTTGTGCTTTAAATAGCCACTTATTTGTACTCCTTGCTATCTATTTTCTGTGTATGATATATTGTTTTGTTACTTCAAATTGCATTCTCTTTGCAGAGGAGCCAAGGAGCCCTGTTAGCCAGAGCTCTCCTATCTCTGGAGTGTGAAAATGTGGCTTCCTGACCAGCTAATTAGTTCTCTTAAAGGATTCCCATTTCTCTTGCTACACCTTTCCTCCCAATTAATTTCACTGGTAATTTTCTTTAACTTCGGGAAATCAGCCCTTTTGAAGAACCAAACCGCAACCATCTTTTGTCTGCCCACAGTGAATGCAATCCTGTTACGATCACTGATCCCTAGGCAACGAGTTCTTCCAGACAAGGGATTAATTCATCTTCACCCATCCCTAATGAGATCCAGAAGAGGGTTATCTCATGGTGACTGCAACACCTTTCCTGAGATGTGTGGAAATTGTCTCCTGTAATTTTGAGAAATCCTAGAAGTGTCTTGCTCCTGGCTGCATGGAAGGCGTCAGCAGCCTCGCCACACCACAGCATGTGCCCTTCATTAATTGATGCCTCCCTGCTGGAGTGCATGGGAGAATCCTGCAGAGATGTTTTTTATTACAAGCATGATCCACTGCATTTTCAGCCGAAAGCTGGTGGCTGGTGACCACACCTGTGTTTGCAGCTGCCAAGTGGGTGGGTAGGTATGTGCTGCAGTGGTGAGCTGGTGCAAGGCATGGTTCACTGGCTGCCTAAGTCACTTTGAAGCTCGGGCACTTCTCCAGATGTCACACACTTCACTTCCAGTAATTAGATCACTGTGACAGTTTGGTACAAGAGGCTGAGCCTGTGCAGCCTGTCTCTAGTCCAGGAATTCAGCTTCCAGAGTTCCCCTGTGACACCCTTCCCATCCCACAGCACTGCCCTCAGCTTGTCCCTGAGAAGTCAGGGTGCAAGCAGGATGCTGAAAATCAGTTGTCCTGGAAGAATGGAGTTCCTGCAAGATTTTTAGCCCTTCATCAGGACAAGGCAGTGCATTTTCATCCAACTATTGATGAAATAATCTCAGCATGTGAAGCTGTGAGGATTTCTTTCCACATATTTTTTCCACACTCTGCATCATCATCATCTGGTTGCTATTTTCTTTAAGATGTGCGCTGCTAGCAAGTAACTTTTCTCCCCCACCTTTTACCACTCTGCTTTTAATGCACGTCCCGGCATTGAATTACTTGTGCTCAGCAGAAAGGTGGCTCAGTCCTTCTGAAAAAGAGAGTTCTTTTCAACCTGTTCAGCAGGAAGCCTATCTCCACTCCTTAGCCCATTCCAGGGGGGAGAGGGGTTGTGAATAATTCATTAAAATATTCCTTTTCCTTCCACCAACACACTGATTCACAAGAGATAAAAATCTCCTTCTACTTGACTCTGAGCTTCCCTTAGCCTCCAAGAGTTAAATTAGCACTGGTCACAAAAGGCTCATACCTCTTCCAGCTGCAGAGGTAATTTGGGTGTCCTGCTGACAGCTGGGAGGTGAGGTTTTAATGCCAGCGGCCGTGTGTGCTCTGGTTCGTGCTTTGGCTGGAGAGAGTGCCCTGGGCACAGTGGCAGCACTGACTGCTCCTGTCTCTGGAGTGCAGGGGATGTGAGGAGGGAGCCGTGGTGCAATTGGCACCTGTGCTGCAGCAAGGACACATCTGAGGCACTGACAGCCTGAACATGCACTCCCCTTTGGTAACAAAATAAATGTCTGTCTATTCCAACCGGAGGGATGGAAGAAAAGTGGGTTGCGTGTTGTGGTTGGGCAGCAGTGACATTAGCAAAGACTGTTAGGATTTCTGGAGGTCCTGTTTTGCTACAGACTGTCATCAGCTTGGGCAAGTACTTGGGTCTCCCTGTCACCTATTTATCTCCCTATCCTAAACCTCTGTCCCTCAGGGCATCGGGGAAGCTGGTTTTTATAAGCTTTTGTGGGATCATTTTTACGTATTTCATTGTTGCAAGCAGGGAAGACAGAAAATCATGTGACATCTTTGCACATAGAAGTGTTTTCTGAAGCATCTGCCTTTGAAAACAATGCACAAGGCCAACACGTTCGAGCCAAGGTGAATGTGTCTGGAGAATAACCTCTTCCTTTATGTAAGGAAGAGATGCAAGCAGCTGTCTCAGCTGATGTTTTTCTCCCCTTCGAAGCCTTTTCAGGAAAGGTAAAAGAGAATTGGAGGCTTATTATAAATTGGGCTCAGCTCTGTGTCTGTTGCTGTTAGTGTCACAACTCCTATCACGGAGTGCTTAGAGAAAGAGTGCAGGAACAGATGTGCAGAGCTAGAGCCTTGATTTTTCATTCTCATCCCCAGTGATCTGCATCTTTTGTACTTCAGGAGTGACAAACAGTATCCTTGCATGTGATAACCCACAACAGACTTGCCTTCTGTGAGTTCGTCTAATTTTTTTGTTGTCAAGGACATTATGAAGTGACTAAAGTGATGGGTTCCACAAATGACCCATTTGAGTGACCTGATGATGTTACAGTCTCCTGTAATGTTCTCCTGAAGCCACCCCTTTCCTAGGCTAGGAGTCCCCTCATACTTAGCATGTCTTCACATATCTTTTTCATACACATTCGTTTCAGCTTCTCTTACTGCAATCTTCCCTTTTCTGGCATGGCTGATGGGGCCATCAGATGTACACTCAGTTTAAAAAATGCGAGTACACCCTGTATTTTTTCAGGAGAATAATAATGGATCGTGATTTCTTATCTGTTTCCTTTCTTCCTAGCTCTTCATGCTCTATTTACTTCCTTGACCTCTCCAAATATTGAGCTGCCATTTCAGGAGTGCTCTCTCCCTGCCCTCAAGATCTCACTCCTGAAAGGTAGAAATAGTCTGGAGTCAATTGTAAGGCACATAGAATTAAGCTTGTGCACTCTCCCTTATGCACTAATTTACATTTATCAGCATTGAATATGGTGTCTGTATCTATTTTAGCACTATAAAGGAAGAAGTGGCTGTGTAAAAAAGCACATCTGCCAAACCAAGCAAAAATCAGGTGAGAATCCCTGAACATCCAGCCTGTCTTCAGCACCACAGCCACGTGTCTGGGCTTACCCTTCTGAGGGTGAGAGATTTTGTAAGAACACAATCAGAGCCTGGGGTTGCCAAGCTCAGGCTCCTGCCCTGCATGAACTTCTTATGCCAGGAGTTAGGACCTCGTGCAGAGCCAGCAGCCTGCACTGTGACCAGGAGGTGTCTGGGCTAGCCATTGGGAAAGGCTGCTTCTGAAATCATACCTCTCTTAGGAGTTCAGACATCTATTTCCAGACTGCAGGGAAGTCAATCTGTCAGACCGGGATTCACAGTCTGTAATTCTCGTTTGTGTTAGATAGCTAAGCAACCCTTCCAACAGGACAGCTGGGGGAGGGATTGAGGAGGAGTGCCAGTCTTTTCCGCAAAAATATGGCTGGGCCAGAGCACCCACACCTCGCCTCAAAGCGGAGAAGAGCAATACACCACCCATGCAGTGAGCAGGAGCCATGGATTCAGTCCATCTCCAGCCTGGGAGCGTGAACCCAGCCCCATGCTCACCACCGTCTAGCGCGGTCCAAGAATGGATCATCCCTTACTCTTCCAGGTGGGGATTGAAATCACCATCTGTCTTTCACAGTGACTGGCATTTTTTCTTCTTCAGGAGTTTTATGAGTCAAATTAGACTCATAGACTCATAAAACTCTTTCCTTGCTTTATAATGAGTTTGTACATTTTCGGGTCAGAAACTTTCTCTCTTGCATAATGTTCAGCACAAATGATGAGCAGTCTGTTCATAGTTACTGTTAAAATTATATCATCGGAACTTCTATTATATCTTGGCAAAGTCTTTTCCCCTCTTCGAGTACAAAGAGGTGTGATTAACTGCTGCCTTTCCACACTTGCATTGAAAGGCTTTGTGGGCTTTGTCGGTAGTTAACATAATTCACAGAAAACCAGAATACAACCTTGAGGTTAAATGTGGCCCATTGAATTCCACAGTGGGGCAGTGGTTTGATCAGGGTACAGCAAAGCATGCCAGAAGCAGAAGCTTTTGTGGGCCATAGCTCCATTGGAAAGAATAAATCAGCCACAATCTGCTCCATTTTATGTAAAATAGGTACAGCCCTCGGGCTCCAGGCAAGTCGCCACTGAAGCCTTTGGCTGGACAATGTTTAGGCATCTTTGTGTAAGTGCTAATTGCCAGCTGTTGGTGACTGGAAAGTTGCCAGGGACAGAGTGACTGCAGCACTGTTTCTGGCTGAAATACGGCTTTTACAAAATAATAATCTCAAATCTATTTAGCACCTCGCAACAGACACATCTGTACTTGTAAGTTCCTCTGTCTGGAGCATCTGCACACAGAGATGACCTTAAAGAAGCATTATAAATACAGTATATGTGACATTCAGGCTGCCTATTCCATCCTCACAGCGGGAGGAGATGATAAATAGCAGCTATCTCCACAGCAGCAATTCATGATGGCTTAACACACATTCATAGCCTTTCATATTTGATTTGCAACAGATCTGGATGCAGAACGCTGAGGCTTCTGAATAAGACTGTAGGATCACATGCAGTCCTATATGCTTCAGTGTTTTAAATAATAATGCAACCATCTCATCTCTTTAATGTCTGGGATATTTGCAATATTGTGAACTGCAGATTTTCAAACATAGAGGGTGTTTGCAGATATTCAGCCCCACAAATATATGACAGATTAAATAGTATTTTCCTCTTAGAGAGAACACAAATCCCAAAGGCCAACATTTTCAACTTTGAGTTTCTACAGACAGTACAAAGTTGGTGATTGAATTTTTAAAATTAGTTGTCTGTGTGAGAAAATGTTGCCTTCAGAAACACTCTGTGGGAAGTCAAGGAGGCACTAACAGGCACCAGGAAGGGGCTTGAATTCTGGAGAGCAGTACACATTCCACAGAAAAATTCAACCTGAGAAAGATGTCACGATGTATGGAGCACAGGACTGAGTGAAAGGCTCTCTCATACCAAGAAATTACCATTTAGCTTTGGAGATAATGATTTATTTGTTGATCTTCCTCACCATCCTTGCAAGTGAATGAGAAGTTAAACCTCCAAGCTGCTGCTCATGCTGATGTTTCAACTCTCACCACACATCTTTCTATCTCTCATATTGCATTTCTCTGTCATTTGGTTTCTCAGTGACCTTACCCCTCTAGCTCTTACACCCAGGAGATGCCCACAGGAGTGCCCCTGCCTGCTCCTGGCTCTGGGAGGGCCACACCAATTTTGCTGTTACTGGGAAAATGAGTTCTGCCCCATCAGGTGACCTGCTCAAAGTCCAAGCTTGAAAGCTTGATGCCTCCACTCCCTCTGCTGCCATGTGTGTCTGGGTCTGCTCTTGTCGAATACAGTTCCACAGCACCAGGTCCAAAGGGAGCCCCGTCATCCTGGAGGATGTCTTGGTTAAGACTTTGCTCTCTGAAAGACATTTTGACTCAATTTGAATTTATTGTTTTGATCTCAGGCTGCTGCCTGTCAGTGCAGGATGAAGAACTTCCTTCAGTTTGGGCCACTCATAAAGGCTCCAAGGTGCAGTATTTCACATTCCCATAAGTAGCAAGCACTCTAGACACTGTAAAAACTCTGATCACTTTATGCAGTGGCCACTGTATGCTCTCAGTTGCTGCAAACTGCCTTGGCCAGAGTTATGATGACCAGCAATAGTGGTAAACATTTACATTGTCATGGGGCACAAAAATTATGGAGGGGAGATTCACTGTGCCAGACTCTGCTTAAACAAAAAGGTACAAATTCTGTTCTGTTCTTTTTTCTTTGTTGTTCTCTCTATCCTGAGACCACTTTTCTCAGGAAATCCTGGCAGGTAATGATCTGTTCCATTCACTGCCACTCAGCATCCAGCACTGTCTGTGCAGTGTAGCTTCTGCTTCTGTCTGGGGAGATGACCCAAACCAGCAGCTCCTCTCCTCTCCTCTCCTCNCTGACTGTACATGTGTGCACATAGCATACATAGACTGGTTGCAGCTGGGGTTGCTACGTGGTGCTTCAACACGAAAATAGAATAAAAATAAAACGCTAACAAAGCATAGGTGTGCAGGCACACAAGTGCCAGCTGTCATTAGAGCTGCGTGTCAGGCTGCACAGATTTTCCATTTCAAGCTGTTCTTTTGCCACTCAGCTTCTCAGCTTGTAAAATTTCCAGTTCTATTGCATGTCTTACCATGACTGTTAGTTTTGGAAGCTGAGTAAAAAATCCTCACCCATATAAAAAAACCCACACAACACCAAAAAACTCCAGGAGGTTGTTTGGGTTTTCTTCCCCAGCAATATCTCTATATTGCTGATTCCTATTGCTCATCCACTCATCACAGAGAAGAAACTCCTTATAGCTCTCAGGTCTAGTTTAACAAATATGTGATGGCTATTAGGCAACAAGATAGCTGTTCTCAATTGGAGTGGTTGTTCATAAAATCCATTATCCATAGCTCCTTTTAACCAGGCATGTTTCCATGAGTGGTGTGAGGATTTTGATGCTAGCAATTTAGACACAGTGGAGCAAACTCCCACTGCTGTAAAGATTTTTAGCAAGTCCCTTAGCACCTTCATTGGCTCTGCTAAGCAGTTAAATGCAATTTAATCCAAATGGCCCAGCAATTCAGATGTGAACCTTCTGCAAGCAAAGACTGTTCTGAGATTTATGCTGCTCCTGATGGGAGCATATGATACAATACTTCAAAATTATTCAGAAACCATTTAAAAGACAGTTGTATTTTTTGCCTTTAGTCCCTGAGAATGACAGTGGTGCTACATGGCTACGTGACATATATAGTCTTAACTTTTCTTTTAGAGTCAGTACAAGCTTTAAGCAGAGCAAAGATTGAAGCAAACTCTTTTTAGACAGCTTTCCTTAGGAGCAAAGATGAATATTTAATACTTGCCACCATTGTACTGTAGGCACATGCAAAACATGTAATATAGGTGAATGAAGGTTGAGTGTCAGGCTAACAACATAGTTTTCAAAAAGAACCATTCAGAAAATTCCTTTGGTAAAATAAATATTAATTTTGCTATTTTTTTTTTTTAACCACCAGAAATCCCATCCCAAAAATCAGTCTGTAGAGGTTTCTTGACTGAAATTGGACTGATGTGAACTTTAGAGCTAAGCTGATCAGTGAATTCCTTTGCAGTAGATGTAGGTACCACTGTCCCCTGAGAGCTAGCATGTACATGCCAGATTTCTAGCCAAATGAACTCCACAGTTTCAGCAGGTTGGTCTCTTCAGAAAGTGGGTAACAATGGAAAGAAGGCAGAGATTTTAAGGAATCTTAACCACTGTCCTGGCCCAGCAGCAGAAGGAATGCAAAAAAGGGCATTTAATAGCAGTATCTGCTCTGTATTTAGAAAAAGACAGACACCACAGTGATTTTTTTTAAGCTGCGTAGAATACCTTTTATTCCAAAAGTAACCAAGGAAAATGTTAAACAGCAGTTATTCTCCCAAGGCTTCTAAAATCCAGAAAACTTGTAATCAACATCTTCAGAAGAGCTGATGAATGACTCTCTGCATCAGTAATGTCAATTTTCAATGCATCTTGAATCACTGGGGAAGATCGGGGGCACTGATGGGAAGCCAAAAATATGGAAATATTAAAAAAGGCAAATGAGATGATCCCATGGTACCAGTCCTGTGAAACTGAACCAATCTTTTGCAGAATAATCAAATAGGTGATAGAGAATTTCATTTCCTAGAGAAAGAAAGAAAGAAAGAAAGGAAGAAGGTGCAATTCGTACAAACTCATACAGGTTTAAAAAAAATTAAATGATGTGATTTTATTCTTTAAAAGTCTGATAAAATAAGGTTGAAATAACAGTGTTCTGAAAGATGTTTGTGTGGTACCTCTTAGCATTTTGAGTAAGAAACTAGAAAGGCTCAAAATCCTCATGATAGATGAAAGATGTGAGAAACTAGTTAATTTGGAGATATGAAAATGCAGTTGTAGATGGGAAAACATTTACGAAGAGGACTGGATTTGCAGATATTCCATGAAACAGGTTTTATACACATGCTGTGCCAGACAATTGCCACTGATATGTAAGAAAATGTAGAATAATCTCTTTTCAAATAACGTTAATGAAACAGTAAAAACCTTGAGATGTGATAACTGGAAATTGATTTGTATCACTTGTAAGCTGGATGCAAGGACAAAGTACCTGCCAAAATATTATCAGGTGTAAAATTCTACATATAGGGGGAAAGAGCAAGTTGTGTTTATAGAATAATAGCCATTTAAAAATGAGCTGGGACTCATGGTGTATTGAATGAAAGTAGAAAATATCTTTGAAAGCCTTTTGAGCTGTAGTTTAGGTGATAGTGTGGGAACAAGAAGGGAAGCAGGATACATCACTGATACATATCTGAAGTCTTCAAGGTGATTTACATCTTGCAAGGGCAAAGATAAAAGGTTTTCTTTCTCTGTGATTGCTGGATCACTCTTAAATATTGTAGCATATACTCCCTGAAGAGGGGGGAACATCTATCCCAAGCCATCGCTGACACAAAGAATAGTAAATATTGTCTCTCAGTATACAGAATATCAATTAGGACTAGATAGTTATGTTAATGTACCCTTCTGTGGTGCACTCAGTGCACTATTAATACAAACCAAAGGTACTACAGAGAAGCCAGAGGTGGGAAAACACAGCAGAAGTACAGAGGAGCTCAGATGGTTAATTTTAACAATGCAAAGTTTAAGAGATGAATTAATCATAGCATCTATTTAAGGAACAGAAATTGGAAAGAGGACTCTTCAGATAAAGATGTAACTGGATCTAACAGCTGGAAGTTGAAGCTGACAAATTCAGTCTAGAAACAAAGCATGTATTTTTAACAGTAAGCAGCAAGCAGAGCAACAAGCAGCTAACACTTGTGGTGGCTGCCTCATCGCTGGAAAGAAGGAGCTAAGAGTTGGCATTTTTGAATGTCTATTTATAGAAAAGACAGCAGGAAATAATTCAGAGAAGACCTGTGGCTTAAATTAAACTGGAGATCAGAGCAGATGGTCACAGCAATCACATCCAACCATGTAATGTATGAGCAATCAAGAAATTTAGCTGCTGTGGTCAAAGGCCAGTGATATGGTAACGGAGAAATGGCTTCCTGAGGGGGCCCACATGGATGAGTCCCCTTTAGCAGAAGGCAGATGTGCAGAGGAGGCAAGTGGGCAGCTGTGATGGAAACCAGAAGGAGGTTAGAAGAGTAGAGAGTGATTGCCTAAGTGAATATCTGGGTTGGTCATCTGTGGGGGTCAGGAGACACCAAGGTGGGGGGAACCCAGGCACTGTGCTGTGGGGTGAGGGAGCACCACGGGCAGGGTGAGAGTCACCATGGTCGGGGAGGGAAGGAGCCGTGCAGAGGAGGTCCATGTGGCAGCCCAAAGAGGTGTCCACTGTCACATGGGGCAGCTGCTTGCCTGCTCCTTGGAGAGGGGAAAGCCTGCCAGAAAAGGCAAAGCCTGGAAATTGGGGATGTCATGGCAGGGTGAAGGCCAAGCAAAATGCCTGGGGGGCAAGTCTGGGTCATGCATGGTGGATTGGACTTAAGAGCCCGGGGAAGGCCAGGGATGAGGCAAAAGACACAAATTGTTGCAGTCAGCTCCCTCTGCAACAGTCTTAATGAGCTGAAATGCAACATATGAATAGTCAAATCTGAAAGGATGACAGTGTAAAATTGCTTGGGCTCTTAAAATTTTCAAGTGCTTTTATTTATTCAAATTTACCATGACATCACCTTCTCCCTCAGAGAGACAGCTCACATAATTGCTGTTTACTGATTCATGGCCTTTTGGGGTAATTTCTGAGGCCGTCTGCTTCTAGAATAAGTGGCAATTATAATTTCTTTTGTCTTACAATGCAGTCACAATAAAATCTAGAGAGAAGCACTGCTTGAGGTTGCTTCTCTTCAGTAACAGTGCAAGGCTGGACCCTCATATGGAAGCCATCCATTTCCAAATCTTCCCTCCCAGAGGAGAGAGGTCAGCCAGTGTTTAGGGCTAGGAAAGGGATGGGAGCAGGAAACCCAAGACAGGGTGTGAGAGGAGGAGAGGTGAGGAACAGAGGTAGAAAATGGAAAATCTTATCCTCTCCTAGAGCATGGCTTAAATTGGTCCCTAAGCACAAAGCAAAGTTAAATGTGGACTGTATAGCATCCTCTTCCCAATTTATGCACAAGCTTCACACCCAAAGGCCAGTCATTAAAATACCTCTCATTTGAGTGTGAGGCGCAGGTTTTACCTATTCTGAGATTTGATGCAGCACTACATCTTATAATGTCTTGTTTCCTCAAGCCTGGTAATAATGTGTAATGTCTCGAAGGACCAACCCATCGTGACTTATGAGGTGAGTGCCTCACTGTAATTAATTTTTATTAAGATCATAAAATATATATTCTGACTAAATATTGGGCTAATGGGATTAAAATATTAACTATTCCAAAAGGGAAACATAGCAGACCAATATAAAATCCACATGATATAAAAAAAAAAGACTGATAGGTAAATCTTGGTCTTAGAAGTTAACAGTTTAAACTAAGCTGGTTGTAACTTCAGTTTAATAAAAACTATTATTGAAAAAAAAAAAACTTCAGAACTATCAAATTAAACAAAGAAATTAAAAGAAGTCTTGATGTGCTGTTATTCCGACCTGCTGTTAATATAAACTGCCCGTGGCTTGTGGATGTGACCCAGCCTGTTTTGACTGCTCCATCAAATCACACAAGCAAATAAAAGTAACAGATATTTAAACAGCTTCCTGGGTAATGCCTCGCCCCTTTGCAGCAGCCACCACTGCAGCTGATGCCTTGGCAAAAGATGCTTCCCAGTTCTGGGCAGCTCTGCTGGGGTCACGCAGGTACCACCAAGTTTTTCCACTCTCCTTCCTCCAGTAAAGCAAGGTCCTGCTCGTCACGAGTCAGAGCAGCATTTCTTTGAAGGCCTAGATTAGTTCCCCAACTTTTTGTATTTCTCAGATTTTAAGGAGGTCAGGTGGGGACAGACAGCACAGCAGTCTTGACTTTTGTAATGTCACTGCTTATTCTGCTCACAACTTGGGCAATCATTTGTAACGTGCTCACCGAAAGACTCTGGCTGACGTAGAAACTTCTCCCTAATTTTAGAAACAGAATTTCACAACTCCTTTCTTACATCGAGGAAGGAATTTGCTCCGATGGCTGCAATGCCATTATTCTGCATCATCCAAGGTACTGCATGTCTCTGGCTCCAAGGAGAAAACCTCCCCCAAAATAAATCAGCACTGCTAACTGCACCTTCCCCTCTCCCTGAGGGCTCTGGGCTTGGGTGCTGGCTGCGTGCAGCTGGGGCTGCTGGTGCTGCCTCTAGACTCCAAGAGGTGGGAATATCCCCACCAGCCTCTGCCAGCCCTCCTTGGCCTGCAGAGCACACAGAGCTGTCACAGGGATAAAGCAAAGGAAAGGCTGGGTTGAGGGACTTGTTTATTACAGCATCTAGAGCTGCAAAAGCAGCTGGGGTGGTGAGCATGTCCCATTCTCTCCTGGGTGACCCAGCAGAGCACCTGATTTCATGTTTCTGCTGAAATACTTTTTTGTTCATTAGAAGACTTGCTTTTGGCACAAATTTTTGCTGTAGATCTGCTCAGATAAATGAAATATACACTTGCTCTGGGCATAGCAGGCCCAGGTCCCAGATCTGCACCAGGCAGGTGAGGAGCTTGAAGCTGCAACTCTCCCATCCCAGCTGAGGACTCCCACTTGGGTGAATGCCTTAGCCAGCCAGGACTCAGATTCTTGTGCTGCTGGCAGGACCCTTCAAACACCCCAACTCACTGTCTATGGAGTTACCAGCCTCATGCAATAGGGGCTGGGCTGGCTCCCTCCCAAAAGGGACCCTGTATCTCTTCTGCCAGGCTGGGCACGGAGCTGCCCCTGCTTCTGTTCCTGCAAGGATCTCCACAAAAAGCTGTGTTACTTGCTAATCTCAAGACATTCACAGTGAAGGGCCAGGAGCCTTTGTGCACATCTGAACAATATAGCCTGGGCCCATCTTCATTCAGCCCTGCTGCAGTATGACTCAGAGTGAAGCAAGGCAGAGCACTGATGCAGGCGTACTCATCCACACAATCATTTCATAAAATAACAGTTCATATCTTGTCCTCTAAGGACTAAGCCTTGGAGCAAAAGTAAACATGCTTTTCAGCCTCTTGCTCATTGTAAGCTCTTTTCTTTCCTGTGTAGAGCAGCCAGGTGTGAGCTCCCACGTCTGGCAGAAGTATGATAGAAGCCCCTTCCAGACCTCTGTCTTCCAGGATGGGATGCTGCTGGGATAAGAGCTTTCACCTTATGAGGGAGAGTCTTCATGTGCCTCCAAGCCCCATCCTCCTGGGCAGCTGGTGCCTCAGCACACACTGCAGCCCAGCATGCTCAATTCTTTGCAGAGCAGCAGTATTAACAATTCCAGAAATGTTATGGGGCTTTTCCTTTCATCCCTGCTGGGACAAGCAGGACTGAGGTCGTGGCAAGTCACTCCATTTCCCCAAGCTGTCGGCATTTCCAAAATGTCACAGGCATTTTTGACTTGATGCACAACACTGAATCAACTGAAGACCTTTTCTTCCCCACTTCTAAGCAAGTTTTTTGGAGGGGGGGGCATGGCTTTTCAGATGAATCTGTTATCTCTTGCCAGTGTTTTTCCACTGGCTTCCTTCATTGCATTACTGGTGGTCTGTTTTGAAACTGCACAGACTTTATCAGCTTCAGGGGACCCGAGTCCTTTTGAAGGCTGTTGCAATGAGCACTGAAGGCATCTTCTCAGCTGCCTGTGCACAGGGCCTGGAATGTGACTCAGCCCTTCATTTCGGCTCCTGCCAAGCTCTTAAATATTGCAGAGTTCCTCTGGTGCCAAAGGGGAAGAAAGTAATTCACTAGCTCATCTGAGTCTGGAGGAGGCTCCTGGTCCTGGATGCTGCACCTGCCCAGGAGCTCACATCCAGTGCCCACTGCTGCCACTCACCAGCTCTGCCTCTCCTCTCAAGACCACTGTGAAGATATGGTCTCTTTTCTGCACCAACAATCCCCTAACCTAAAACACCTTTTCCCCCACCAAACAAAATGTGCTGGAAAAAACGTCTTTCTCCATGCTAATAGCACTGCTCAGAAGTAAATTGCCAGTAGAATTGATACTCTGTGATGCCCTTTGTAGGGGCTGAGACCCTGGTCCAGCTGAGGAAGGGCCAGCGTCTTCCCAAATTTACACTCCCAGGCTCCATTGAAGCACAGTCACCACTCCACAGCCTGCAGCTTGGCTTTTGTTGAGTTGTGCAACAATACAAACCAACAATATCACAAGCTGCCCCAGCAGAAGTTCATTTATTTGCCAAAGAGCCATGCCAGGGAGCAATGGCTGTTTCCTGGCACCACTCTGGCACTGTTTCTCCCAGCATTTGCTCTGGGCTGCTGCCAGAGGCAGAGTAAGCAGGCAAACTTTTGCTCTAACCCAAACAGCCTTTTTTACCTTCTGATATTAATGGGGTATCTTTCCATGAACTGGGATGCCCAAAACCAGCAGGCATTGCCACTCTTCAGGCAGCAATTACTGCATTTTTTAATTCCCTCTATTGCACTGTTCCTCACCAGGTAAAGGAGAAATTATTGCAACTTTGTTTTTGTTGTAGTTGGTGGTTGTGCTTTAAACTGTGTATGAACTGTATTTCGAAAACAACACAGAAAATAATACTGAATCTTTTCAGTAATGCTGCCATTCCTTGGCTTAGAGATCAATGTAATTTCTGCATCTTTGCCATGTAGCTGTAACCTTTGTTCAGTTACAGCTTACATCAGGGAGTGAGAGCTTTGTCCCTGGCACCAGCTAACCCACCTGAGAAATGGTGCTGTTCTCTCTTTGGAAGAGCTCATCTTTTCATCTTCCTTTTCCTATAGGAATTATCTTTGATTCCCTTCATCTTTCTTCTCTTGCTCTTTGCTGCTGGTTGCCTCCAATCAGCTTATATTCCAACTCTTTCTTCTGCCTAATCTTCTGCATACTCCTCACTCCCCTCTGCTTTCTGCTCCTCTGCCTCTGACTGCTGGATACCCGCTTCCACCCAAAAGTGTCCCATATCTCATGTGGAAAGGGGACTTTGGCAGCCAGTTTACCCTTTATCACAGCAGAGTAGCCAGTTGTGGGCACCTGAAAGGCATGGAGAATTGCACATCATGGTGCAGGAAATCCACGTGTGATGTAGGGGTCAGTCTCACATGGCCTGTCGGGAGACATCCCACAAAATGTGTGGAAGGTTTTCACCAGTAGGGCTGGCAACTCTATTTTTTTTCCCTTTTGTTTACTTCCTGGGTGCTTCATCTGTAGAATTCCACAGCAGGTGGGAGAAGGTGAGTTTTGTGGAGATATTTGGTGTGGCAGCTTATCCCAGAGTCACCAGTGGACTCATATGGGAAAGATACACTCAGAGCACTTGGACCCCAGAGAAAGCATAATGGGCATCTTGTGTCTTGTTAGATATCAGTTAATTCAGCCACAAGACTGAAAAGAATAGGGAAACAGGCTTTGCTTTTTTAATGCTTTTGGAAAAACCTGCTAAATATTTCTAAACTAGAGATGTGTTGAAAGGAGCTGGAGAAAAGGCAGGAAGGTTGGATATCCCATCCTATCCTAGAGCAAGTACCTGAGGATGGTCAGTGCAGTTCAGGCATGCTCAGCCAACACAGGTCAGACAGAAAAATCAGTCCTGGTTACATGGAGATTTATACTGCCCTGTAAAAAACCCTAATTTCAGTGGCCTATACGGAAACCCTTTCTCAGACCACGTACATGGCTAGCTCATGACCATAACAGCGTCTGAAAGGCAGAACATTACTTAGCTACTTGAGTAAGTAGCCAAAACCCACCTAATCAAACCCAAAGAGGCTCTGTGAGAAGGACACAGGTCTGAGGACACAATCAGCTCATGCCGTGGTCTACTCCTCTCCTTGCATTAACAGCTGGGGCTGCTGAGAAGGTGACTGGAGAGCTCCAGTGGGGACTTTTCTGCTGAGTACTTCCCTCTGCCTCCTGTGACAGGTTTGGTCAAGGGAGGCTGGGTCATAGTGGAGAGAGGACCAGACAAGCACTTAAGTTGTCACAGCAAGATGGGGCCTCATGAGCACTCAGGACATTGCCAGCTGTCACCTAGGAGCAATAAATACTCCACTCACCAGGAACCAGGAGATCCCAGCAGAAGGACAAGACCATACTGCCCAGGCTGCTGGCACGTACAGCTCCAGGATCTACAACACACAGCTGACTGGGGCAATCTACCCCCTGACTCTCCTTTTGGGCCAGAGACCCAAAGCCAGCAGTGCTGAGCACCCTGGTGCAGCTGGGAGCCTTGCTCACTGCCAGGCTGCCCCAGCAGGCACCCCTGTGCCCTGGGCCAGACCCGGACCTGTCCTGCCTGGGCACGCAGCAGTGGGAACATCTGGGTTATTTTAAGCAGGTTATGTCAGTCCTGCCCTCCCTCTCTCTCCCCATTCTCCCTGAAGGACTGATCACTGTGGCAGGATGGATTTGCCCGACTAAAAGGGCCAATGGTTTAATTGATATGATATGGCAGCTCATATGTAATCTCATTATTCTGTCTAGCAGGACACATTATTCTCTATTTATCACACTTCTGTCATTGCAAGTCCATTGCTCCCATGCTTTGAGGACAACAGAACACACATTTCTGTCAGAGAAATCTCAGTGAGGGCAGGAGCACAGGAGAGGCTTCTGCAGGGGCAGACAAAGCTCCTGGGTGTGGGTTGTAGGCACCTCTGCCTCTGATCTTCATACAGCAGGGCTGGGAAAAGCAAAAGAGCTGGCAGAGGAAGAGTCAGGGTGTTTTCTGTGAGCAGCAAATTTGCTGGAAAATGAAGCCTTTACGAGTGTGTATGTATGGGGGGTGTTATTTATTAGTGGGAAATCAGTTTGTTTGACACAACTTTGCCCCCCAAACCTCCTGTGAGAAGGGCAACCTCTACCGGCAAATATGTTCTGGTGTTTTCTGTGCTAAACTGTCTTTTTTTTTCTCCTTTATATCAACCCACAGCTGAAAGGAGAAAGAAAGGAAATAAATATTCTGAACATGCAAAAAGCCCAAAACTGTTTCAGGTCAAAAAACATTTGGTTGACTGAAACGTTCTGACACACACATTGAAATGTTCCTACACATCCTCTCCCCCTTGATTTTCTCATTGATCCTTAAAACAAAATAAAATTCCTGGGCCAGTTCTAGGTGTGTTTGTGCTCCTGCTGCTTTAATAACAGCCCATAGTGCTGCTGCTGCTGCTGCTACGGAACCCTGGGATGGCTGAGTGTGGCAAATGAAAACAGGGCTTGTTGGAGGCGTGTGCCTACAAGGACCCCACAAAGGAGCAGAGTGTGAGGATGTGTGCCTGGCAGTCGGGAGGTGAGGGGCTGTGGGAGGGAAGGGCCAGGCAGCTCAAAAAGTGTCGCAGGCAGAGCAGCCACTGGCACGGCGCTTTCTGCACTCGGAACTGGAAATGCCTTGCAGAGGATGGGAGGCATAATTAGCACAGTGTGCCGCAGGAAAGATGCTAAAGCTGTCTAGCAGACAGATACTACAGTACTGAATAATATAGACATTAAACCAATGACCCAGAATCTAGCCAGAGAGAATCTTAATCCCCCTTAAACAGATTCACAGTCATCCTTTCACTGCAAACATTTGATCTGAGCAGACACTGGATGCTGTTGTGTTGTATTTATAGAGCACCATGACAAAAGTTTGAGATGTTTGTGTTTAAATAATGCTATTTTCCCATGTTAATTTGTCAGCATAGTGCTGTCTTTGCACAACGTGCTTTTGAGATGGGAAGAAAAAGAAAATCGGCTCTGGATCCACAGGCAGATAAAAAAAAAAAAAAAAGCTTTGTGCAAGCAAAGGCTGCTCATATAACACAGAACAGGGAAGAAGGGCATCCAAGCTTAGAGCCAGGGCAGGCTTGGCTGGGAAGAGATATTTCATCCAAATAACCCTCAGGCTGGAGCTTGGCAAATGTTTGTGGTTAAGTGCATTATTTGACCAAAACAAAATCCCTCAAACCAGCAAATAGAACAGTTAGAGTGTCTGTGAATTCAGTTTGTGTTCCTTAGTTTGGATCAAAATAAGGAAGAGACAGGCCTGCAAACTTCACTGCTTTGGCACTTCTGGAAGGAGCTGCTTGATTTTGAAGCTAGATTCAAGGGTGGGTTTGCAAAACTAACACGGCAGAAGTGGCTTTCCTCTGGATTCTTGGGTGTCAGCAGATGCAGGAAGGGTAGAGATGGACATGGTTCAAACCCCTTTTTTCTGCCAGGAGGTAGACAGAGGTTGAAATTAGGCTTCCCAACCCCTATTTTTCAGAAAAATGCCCAACCAACTGAGCCATAGCAAGGTCTAACAAAAAGTCCTTTCCAGCATCTCCTTGTAAAAATATTTGACTTGTGTATGTGGGTGAGCACAAATTGGAGTGAAGGCTAGTGTCCAGCTGTTCCCCCTACTTCAGCCATAAGGCAACCAAATCACTTAAGCTTTTCTGTTTTTCTAATTTGTGTTTAACAGTTTTGCAGGGAATATATATTTCTAAATGAGGAACACTCATTTAGAACTCCCATGCCTGTGTCCACAGCTCAGAGATCTTGGATGGGATACTGAAAGTTTGTGTCCTGGATCACAGACTAGGAATTCAGTTCAAATAATCCTTCTAATTCTACCTCACTGCTTCACTGCTTCACTCACTCACTCATCACATCCCCTGGAAAGGTAATGATTTATTTCCCAGTTTCCTTCATTGTAGAAAATACTCAAGGATTTCCTAAATGTAATCTGTCATTTGAACCAAACAGCTTTTGTATCTCCAATTTAGTGGCTATTAAAAAGCAGATAATTTGGTATTATTTCAGCAACCCGGTTTGTACTGCCTGTCTGCCACTGAAATGCTGGTGTGATGGAGCAAGACTGTTTGACCACTGTCCCCTTGAGCCTCTGGTAAAGATTGCTCACAGCAAATGAAATGGAACAAGAAATAACTGCATTGAAGTGAGTCAGTAATTTTCTTTGCAGACAAGTAATGCTTAACAGAGGTAAACATACCTGAGTTTAGTTTTCACCTTAGCACTCCTTCATATTTGGTCTCTTATCAATAATAATGTTTTGAAAATTTTTCAAGAGCAGCTTTGCTCTCTTCTATGTGAGCAGAAGTCAGAATATGGGTAATGGACTTCATTCTGCTGGATAGGATGACCAGCACTGTATTCCCATTCAGGGAGTTTGAAAGCTGTTGAAATTCTTTATTCTAATTATTTCTACCAGAAGACAGATGCAGAACTTCGCTCTTAAGATGATTAGAAATCTTCTGATTTTCCTCCTCAATTTATTCATAGATAATTTATACATATTTATTCTTGTGCCAGTATTGTTCAGCTCCCAGCTCTTTTCTGTTTACTGGCTTATGGAAAGCAATCATATCACTCCCAGACTTAATTTAGTAAAGCAAACAAGAAAAGTTCTTTTAGTTCTCTTTCTGTAAGATGGGACTTTTACTTCTCTGTGCATCCTAGTAATCCTTGTCTCCACATGTTTCAGCTTGAATCTGTGGTCTCTCAAGCCTGGCTTCCAGAATACTGCAGCATCTCAGAGTCCAACATTAAGATTTTCCTAACTCTACTGGAAATATCTTAATTAGAAACACATAAAATAAAATAAAACATTTTTACTTGTTCATTATGCAGGCTTCTCAGGGTACCATTCTCAAGTGGTGAACTTCTGTGTCAGGATGAAAATTCATTATATTAATCGACAGTACTTGGTTCAAATGGAATTCAGCCCCTTTTGCTATTATTATTCTGAAGGGCATCTACTGCACTCAGGGTGATATCTGGATCCTACATTAATTTTGCAGTGCCCTTAGTTTTGGGTCACCTGAAAATTTTATCCGTACATGCTCTGTTTTGTACTAATTCATTTTGAACCAATACCCTCCATAAATATATTAAATCAGAGCAGTTCACTTCCATAGAATTGTAAAGTGGGAAATTAACTACTTACATCTGTTTTTCTTTGCACAATCATGTCTAACACTTTCCTAACACTTTCTTTTAAGGAGCTGTTTAGTCCAGTTAAATTCAGACTTCTTTCCAAGTGTTTGTTGTACTCTGCTGAGGCTGCAAAATATTAAGTCCTGGCTTAAGGACACAACAAACTTTTACATTTAAACCACTGGGCTGTCCAGGACACTTGGCTTTGCTAGCTCATTCCTACACATTTCTTGGAGTTGGCACTGGGAAAAAAAACCATCTCAATGTCTTTTAATTTCTCTTTCATTTAATGAGTATGTCATGATTAGTTCACTAACTCCACAATTACTTTCAAGGGAGGCCTATCTGTAATATCTTCACCAGTTATCAAAACTACATATAAAATGTCATAATTTCCTCCTGATTACATTTTTAGTGATGAAAGTTTTTGGCTGTTATTCTAGGAATAACTGGACATTGAGTGATTAGCTCTGCAGTCTGTAGCTGGAAAGATAACATTTCTATAGTGATGCTGTGCATGGTTAATAGCTCTCACTTTATTAGTGCAGAGATGTTGATTCATATTCCAGCACAGAGCTTAGAGATCTGATGTGGATGTAGAAGACTAATATGCAAAGTCTCTTCTGTTGTTCTTTCTCCAGATAACCTTACCAAAGCAAGTTCATTTTACCCTTTATTTCTCATGTTTCTCTGGTTTATGACACCATCAACAATCATTACTTGCTAACTTACCATACACGTTTACCTCTGTGTTTTCTGGACAATGCAGTCTCTCTTTGAAATCAAAACTTTGGTTTTTGGTATTAATTTATTTCAAGAAAAACAAAGCACTCTCAATGTCTGGGAGAAGTATGAGCAGCAATAAAACTAAAGCAACCTATATAGGAAATCCTGAATTACATTCTGTTGTTTACAAGCTTACAAGAAAAAAAAATCTTCGGAAAAGGCTGCTGTTATTGCACATATGTTAGTGAAAACCTCAGGTCCCTAGCAAGGGAGGCTGCTTTTACTGTGTGTCTGCCCTTGGCATTCCCTGCATTTGGTTCCTGGACAAAAGAAAAGCACAATGCTGAATGGGAAAAGATCTGGCAATCCCAAGACACAAAGATTTGAGACTGAAAGTGGCTATTGATGCATTGATTAGCAGAGCACTTCAGCTCAGGATTCCAATTGGTTTTGAATAAAATACTGGCCTGACTAATGTTAGGCAGGTGCTCTGTTATCTCACAAAACCAGATCCCTCCTGGGAATAAAATAATAAGAATAGATGTGTATGGCTCAGCTATATGTTTCCTAAATGAAGTATAAATAGAAGAATAAGAAAAAGTACTTCTAGCTCTGCTACATGCTTCCTAAATGAAGCATATAACAGCCTAAATATCTTTTAGAGGCAATGAATCCTGATTTAGAAGTATTTATTGAGATGCTTGAGGCCTCAATTAGGAGCACAGGAGGTAAAGAAAAAAAGGAAAATACAGGCTGAGGATCAAGAATTTGCTGACATTCTAATTTTGTAAGCCAAGAGCAAGCAGAGGCTTTGGACTCGCTGTGTGTGTGACCCAGGCAGAATACTTTCAGGAGGTCTAATCTTTCAAAGGGCAGTTTAGGGGGGAATTCTGTAGGTCGAGCTTTCTTTGAAGTACTTCCAGTTAGCACTCTGAGCAGCTTAGCCATTTTGCAAAAAGCCACATTATAGCCCCACAGTCTCTTCTGCAGAGAAGACATACTTCTGCATTTCACTTCTAGGCTCTTAGAAGGTTTTCCCTTTTTTTTTTTNAGAAAAATCCCCAGAGAAGGATATACTCTTGCTTTTCTGGATGATACTTTTTGCTCACATCGGTGAGCTGGTAAATGTCAAATGGCATCTGTCTTTGTCATGAGTTACTAGACACTTAGAAGCTTGCCTGTAAATAATGGCTTCAGACCTGTATTTCAAATGCAGACTGAGTACTGACTGAAATTTGCTTGCAAAAGCCCGGTGGGATTTGACCAGCAAGGAGCAGCTGCAATAATGAAGAGAGAACTTGTTAAGTGTTTAACCAAATTAACCAACTGCACAACATGGTGCTTTCCAGCTCCATCAGAGTGTCTCTGGGAGAAAGCAGGGATACAGAATTTGCAGATGTTTGTCTGGGTGACTGAGATAACATTGCAACATCTGGAAAAGAGAAAGCCAGCTGACCAGGGAGTCTAGTGTGGTGTCAGGGGGTGTCACTGGTTGCAGGGATGTGTTTCTCAGTTGTTAAACACTGCAGCAAAACAGCTCGCTCTTCAAAGAGCAGCGCGCATGCTGGTGTTGGGTTGCAAATCCCCTGCCACCCCTGCTCCAGCATATGTTATCTCACTGGGAATACCAAGAAACTCGAAAGATGTGCTTCTGTCATCCTAAAACTGACAAGTGGGCTGAAGGAAAACATTTGCTCGGAGTGTAGGCTTAATGAGGTCTGATGTTATCTTTGAGACCAAATGCCCTGTGAGCATTTCTAAGTGAGCACATGGGCTGCTTTAGTGCCTGCTGCCTGTCCCTGATGGTGAGCAGGCCCAGGCAAACCAGGGAGGGCACAGAGGGCAGAGCTGCAGGGCTCTGTGGGGCCCGTGGGAGGGCCAGCAAGCAGAGCCCATGGGACAAAAGCAGTTCTGGGGGCTCCTTCAGGTGCGGGTGACACCAGAACAGCACCCATGCCCTACTCTACAAAACTGCCCCTCCCTGGCTGCCTGTGGGCTGAGATGCCTTTTGGTCACTGAAAGCATAGCTCTAATAGTTCAACAGAAGTGAGTTCTTCATCATCGCTCTGTTTTTATGTCATTCCACCTTACCATGGCCAACCAACCCCATGGGTTACTTGGGAGATGTGGTGATGTGACCCTGAGCAGATGAGCTGACAAGTGAAGGAGTCTTGCCCTGAAAGTCTTGCTCTGGAAGCAGGATAAGGAGTGAGAGAAACATGTCACTGTCAATTAGCTAATGTTTGCACAAGGGATGGTTGAATCCCATGGAGTTTTGTTAACCTCGTGGCCTCTTTGTAAAACCTGCCTGAGTTCATGAACCTATTCCCATTTGTAATTTGAAGCCATACATTCTCCTTTGAGGTGGGGTTGATAAAAATATGCTTTTAGTTAAGAAGAGTATGATGCTATGCACAGGCTTAGAACATTAGCTCTCAGTTTAGGCAGGCAGGTGCTCTTGGCAGTACAAGGGCTGTACATGCACTTCCATTTGGTTTTCCCTTCCTTCTTTGCTTCCATTTCACAGCTACTTGGAAACTATTTTTCTGCTAACTGCACTTTCTCACTTGATTTCTTTGCAGTAGCTTGTTTTTCTAGCAGTGTCCTGAAGGTGACAAGGCCCTCATGACCCACCAAATCTTAACCATGAGAGCATATTCAAGTAGGTTTTGAAAACAGGCCAAATGGATTCCCTGCTCTTCTGAAAGCAGATTCTATCAGCACAAAATATCAAATGCCACCAAGTATCTCCTGCCTCCAGCAGAAGAGATGGTTGCGAGGATTCCCTTTGTCTGGACAGTCTGACCATGGGTCACTGTCTCTCCATGACTGCTGCTGGTGCACAGTGCTCCATCCTGTGAGTACTCTGGACCACAGCCCCCTGACCTACTCAAGACTTGATTCCTCTGTTGTTTTAGATATGAAAATACCCAAAAATGGACGTGTATTAACTGCTTTTAAAGACCAGACTGATTTTGGTCCAAGTCCAAGTCATTTCCCTCACATTAATAATGTCAATATAGTATTTCAGAGTATATCAGTTAAAATCATGTTATCATCTAAACATCTCACCGCAAATTCAGTGCTCACAGGCAGGCTAACAGCTCTGGGATTGGCATAAATCCAGAACTAAAATTTGGTTTCCAGAATACAGTACATTTTTTTTAAGGTAGCATACCTGAGTGGGTTTTTTGGAGCGGGGAGGAGGGGTTGGTATTTATGATGGTTTATAGCTTCAGGAATTCAACTTATGTAACATGTTCGTGTTTTATTGGGAAGGATTCTGAAGTTTTGAATATTATTATAGGTAGTATTTGAAATTATAATGTTTACATGTTTTAGTATAAATATATACATTTGGATCCATGCTGTAAGTCATGTTAGAGCAATCAACAGAGCAATTCGGACTTGACCCTTCCCATTTTCTAATGCAGGAAAAGTACAGAAGGAGTAATTTTTAAAATCAGGATATAAAAGAAGTCATTCTAAAAATAACTATTCAGCATTTTGGGTTTTTAGAAGATTTACTCCTCACTCATTTAATCTTATCTGACAAGGTAAATTTATGTACACAGACACAATCTGGTAAGGTTTTGTGATTTATTAATGTGCTAGCTGGCTTGGGTGCCAGTGCTGATTTGCTGCACAAAAACAAAAAAAAAGAAAGACTTTTGAGAAAATGCATTTAATCACATGAAAAACTACTTTGTTTTTACTGGTCTGCCTCACTGGATTTGGAAGGCTGGTGACATTTTGTTTAGTCCCCAGGTCACAGAGCATTTCTCTGACATCACCAGCCCAAAAAAAGAGTTGTGCTTTATATTTTCCACTATCTACAGAATAATTCCATCCCCTTTTTCCACTCAGATTTTCCATTACATCCACATGGCCCCATTTTTTGATTTTTTTTTTTTTTTTTTTTCTGCT